>JAOBAT010014869.1:0-10005 GCA_026413305.1 Hydrozoanthus tunicans | reverse complement strand
AGCATCTTTGTACATTCTTTGTATTTCCCTTTTGAGGTTTGCCGGCTTTCCTAACCAGTCAATATATTAACTATGATCAAACAAAGCGAAAAATGATGATGAAGAGTGAAATTACCCCCCAAAAAGGTATATGTGTTATTAGAGTTCCAAGATTTGACGCTGCATGTTGATAAATAATGTGAGCTGGGTTTTCTTATCTTACCTCTGATTTTTTGAGTTTGTAAAGCTTACAAAGGAGGGTGAACCATCAAAGAGTGGTTTAACAGAGGCTGGGTCAACAAGGAATTCTTGTTTAGAGTATCTGGAAGAACAAAATGTGAAAAATTCTAAGCATCATTACCATCATTAACATGACTGTTACCACTATCATCCGTAATATTCTGAAAATTTCATGTACACTAAACGAACACTTTTTTAAATAATCATGTGAGTCAAGCTTTTTTTGAAAAGAAAGATAATCCCCACGTAAATTACTAAAAGATGCTGTTATATTGTATGCCTTGAGCAAGTCAGGCTTTGTGAAATGTGTGTAGAGTGTCAGGGACAGTGGAGCCATAGAGTTGAGTGGGCTTTGGCCCCACCAAAAAAAACCCACAAAATTTAGTTTGGACTGATAGAAATAAACGCATTTCCAGCAATCTCAGATGTTCAAAATGTTTTGAGGAAGCATGCCCCTAAACCCCCCTGGAAAGCTTGTGCCATCAGCACTCGATCAGTGGTGCTATGTGCCAATGAGATCCCCCAAGTGTGTTCCGTGGCCTTGAGGTTTACGGTCCCCCTTTCGTAGATTCTGGATCTATGAAAGGGGGACCCTAAATTATTATCATCATTATTAACTATCACCACTCCTATCATCATTATTCTTGTTCATTTGGCATACATTTTTGATTGGCTGTAAGGACAAACATCAAAACTGTTCATACAAGTTTACACAATATCAGGCTTTCAAGCACACCCAGGTGAAAAAGTAGGAGAAAAGTAGGACTAAAATTATTTTTAAAGTAGGACAAAAGAAGGATTTCGAGGGGAAAAGTAGGAGAAAAGTAGGACAGCTGTGGGCTTAGAAGAAGGAATAAGAATGCAGCCTTTGCTACAGATCTTCGAAGAAGTACTGAAGAACTGCTTCTAGTCTGCCTGTGACTTGTTTCTAGTTGGTATGAGTGTGAGGTATCTGGACTGGATATGCCAGATGAACATTTGTTCGTCAAGAACTCTTCCTTGCAACATGTGGTCCAGGCTTTAACCCTGAACACCTGTCTAGCTTACTCCCTATTCCTGCATGATACAACCTTGGACAATTTGTTGAAATTGCGGCATATAAAAAGTAGGAAATAGTACGAATTTCGAGACAAAAGTAGGAATACTAGGAGAAGGTTAAAAAAGTAGGAAATAGTAGGAAAAGTAGGATCACTTGAAAGCCTGCAATATAAACACAAACTACATCATTAAACTACTTACTTAAACTCCAACTCTTTTCCAAACAAATTGTTGCCTGTAAGACATTGAATTATGGTGTTGCATGCAACTTGGTCTGTCATTTCTGCCATAGCTGTTCCAACTTTGTTCAACAGAAACTTGATCTATATCGTTATCAAAAGCGTATTTTTAACAATCATTAGTAATAAGTTAAAATAACAAAAAAATAAAGGAAATGTTCAGTAATGACAAGAAATAATCTTTATCTTTTATTTTAATGAAAAGAACACTTAAAAATTTATTCAAAATAATAATTGTGGTAGCAACAGTAAAAAATAACAATTTAAACAAGTCTGCAACTCCGAAAAAAATGTTTCTGTCTGTTAAAAGTTGCCAAATGGCTAATGTTCGAAAGTCATAAAAATGTTATAATAATTTCTTACATTCAAGACAAAGCACTCCACTTGACCAATTAAAACTGTGTTACACAATTTTTTGTTGTCCCATAAAAAGGGTGGGGGATGGGGTGGTTGGGGGACCATAGACTTAGTATTAAAATATTTCAAACCTGACTACCTGTGAGGTCCAGTAGATTTGAAGGGTAGCAAGTGGTCAACTAGTTTTTGAAGTCCGGTCATAGTTTTTTGTTTTTGCCACAAGGTCTCATTTTTTCCCTCTATCTTGCAGTGTTGGATTTTCTCACAAAATGACTTGCAATCTCGGCATTTCTAGCAAAGTTCAAAATCTCTATTTTGCTTGAAATTTGATTAATTTAATTTGGTGCTTCGGTGTTTTGGGTCTTGGTATCAAGTTTTTCTACCATATTATCTTGGTCTCGGATTGTTCATTGCTTTCCAGAGTCTTGAGCTTAGATTTTAAAACTGCTAACTCAGCATTTTGGACAGTCGCAGATTTACAATTGACAACCCCTTATTTCAAAAAGGCTAATACAACACTACTGAATGTTAGCATTGTCACACACCTTCAACACATTCCCATAGCAACACAGTATATTGAACAGTTTGTCACAGTTCATCTTGTCGGCATTAAGACCGTATGCCATTATGACACACCCCCCCTGGACAGGTTGTTGGTTGTACTGGGGAATCACAGGGGCATGAACTAACATTCCTCCCCTCCCTCGTGCAGCACCAACCGGTGGACTGAGCAAGCCTTGTTTTACAGGGGGTTTTGATGGTGCACCAGACGACGAAGATAGCCCTGTTATCAACACAAATGATCAGTTACAACACTTCTAAAAATGACTGTAATTATATTATATGTATGGTACAGTGCAAGGGTGTGTTTGAAAATCTCTTGCCATAGCATTGTAAATTTTCAATGGGAAAGATCTCTGGAACAACAACAGTCAAAACATCCTTAAAATATCTTGGCATTGGGAAGAATGCAGCTTGTAACATACAACAGACCATGATTGTCAACAATCCATGCTACAGCATGATTGCTTCTAGGGCAGCAAACAGGACAACAATAAGAATGAAAACAAAAGTAACCCCTTAGCAACACCAAACATTGTAATGATGTACAATGAAAGTCATGGTAGTATTGACTGTGCCAGGATATTTTTTCTGTTTTTTTTAGCTGATTTATCACAAACATCCAACCTATACTTGTGCTTGAAATACTGTTAAAAAAGCAGATCAGATCAGGAAAAAATGCATTCATTGCCAATTAACTGAACTGGGTAGTAGGTAAAGTTCAACGACTTTAAAAGGAATAATTTTCTTTTTCTCATATTTTTACTTTAAAAAGAGTGTGGTCTGCCTGTACGTGGTGATCCAATCTTCTAGCAGCACATTGCAGTGTTTGACTTTAATAATGAAGCCAATGCATTTCGGCATCATGTTGTGAGTATTCTACAAGTAGGTGCGAGCAATACATCACAGTGTGTGCCGACGTCTTCAGCGGAAATGATGACAGATGATTTTTGTTGATGACAATTATAACAGAATCATCGGTAAACTGCTATACCTTAGTTTTGACATACAACATCATCCCAAATCATTTGGCACAGGACGCACAATGTGACCGGACCTGCACCTAACAGCTGGAAGTATTTTGCTATGTATGGGATTATAGGAGGCTTAGTGTTGTGAAGATTGTTGTATGCTAAACAGAAATTTGGTTAGTAACTTAAACATTCACACTTCTAATCATAGACATTAACTTATAAGTTTTCACCAATGATATGTAGTAATTATAACTATCATATAGCATTGTTAAAATTAACAATGAAATTAAATACTAATTATTAAAGACTTTCATAACGCGGTGGGCATTACTATTCTTTTTTGTTTTAAAGAAAGCATTGAATAACATATCCTAGGGGTTTATTATTTAATGTTCTACAGTAACACACAAAAAAGCTGAATTTACTGGAATTATTTGAAATAGATCTCCCTAATAAATATGTACACAATTGGATGAAAAAGCAAAACAAATAATTTAACTATACTTTAAAAAACAGCTGCTATATTAACACATTTATGTGGGAGAAACTATAAACAACAAACTAGTATATTGACAGACTAAATATATATAAAATATCAAATATGTATGTAACTATAACATATTATACGGTACTTGGCAAATACCTTGAAATAATCATCATTTCACAAAGAATAATTGTCAGATTTATTAATACAGAACTACTGACAGACATACCTGGTCTCTTTGGTTGTGTGTAGTCGTATGTTTCTGAATCGTTCTTCCAAACATTTAACGATGAAGCCTGGCAAGGCATTGTTAATGTCAAAAAATGTTTTTTAAGGTAAGCATAATAATTTAGTGAAATAGAGACCAAATAAAGATGCAATCTCTCTAGGACATTTAATAACTGAAGGGTCTAAAGCAAAAATGATGTAAGCAACTTTTGATGAAGTTGTCATTTCTCCCTAACATCCTTATTACATCTCGCCAAAATCATTGGGTGAGTTTAACATTTCATAATAAGTCACTTATGTCATTTTTGCACTAGACCTTTGTTTATTTATAAACTACCATGATGATCTTTGTTTATAAGTATTAAAGATTAAATTAACCTTGGAACCCTCTATAGAGTTTACTCTACTGATAAACTAACCCCAAAATTCTTGCTTTTTACCAAATGCAATCAGGGTGCACTAGGCCCTTCAATTATTCCACATGGTTTTACCTTTGAATACTCAATCTTGAGAGTGTTGCAACCAGTATAAATATCAGCTCCATTTAGTTCTGACTTAGCATAACTTGCAGCCTCAACTGCATCAAATCTGATAATTCTGGTTAAAGACTACCAAATGAATTTATCCGTGAACATACATGTTTACAACAGCTATTCTACAATCTCAATTGACAGTTGGTCATGGTCAAGAGTTTTGTTTACAAATTCACAGGATAATCATGGGTCATTATTTTTTTTCAACCAATGAAATAGGACCCAATAATTTTTTTGTAACTAAAATTCATGGGTCTTTCAGTACCACAAAAACCCAATGAATTATAAAATTTTTATTGGAATTTTATGGCTTTCATTCAATATGAGAAGTATTTCATGGGTCATGAATATGGCAAAAATTCACAGGGTTTTTATAGGATTTTTCATGATACAAACCCATGGAAAATACCATGAATTTAACCATTTTTTCAACCAATGAAATAGGACCCCATACTTTTTTTGTAACTAAAATTCATGGGTTTTTCAGTACCACAAAACCCCAATGAATTTTAAAATTTTCATTGGAATTTTATGGCTTTCATTCAACATGTTGAGAAGTATTTGATGGGTCATGAGTATGGCAAAAATTCACGGGGTTTTTATGGGATTTTTCATGATAAAAACCCATGAAAAATACCATGAATTTTACAATAAAAAAAAACTGTGATTTTCCCATGAATTACCCATGAAAAATGTCACAGGATATTTGTGTGTTTTGGTTTCATAGTGTAAGAAGTATATTCATTTAGTATAACTGTGATACTCTGATCATTAGCACACAGGGATTTCTATCACAGTCTAAAATATGGCTTAGGGTTCAGTTCTTCATTTGCTTTATTAACAAAGATTCTATAAGGGATGAATTGAAACAACAAAGCACACAGATCTACCTAGATGATAGCTCAACAAAATTTGATTTCTCTACTGTTTTTGCATTTTCTTCCTTCCATTTTTTTCACTACTTCACAGAGAGCTTAATTACAAAATTTTTCACTGAAATGTTTTGTACCATCTCTAACAAAAATGTTGACAAGAGATACTGTGCCAAAAAACAACAAAACATCTTTTTTCCTTTTTTTTTTACCCTCTGGTAAAACTTTACTCTTTGGCCAACCAGGGGGCATGTTGTATCAAATATGTATTAAATAATAACAATGCTTGTCAATGAATAAAACAAAAAGCAAAACTGTTTCATAAAACTAACAAATTAAAAATGAAAGATATCAAGTGCACCCCTCATCTGGTCAGGAACCATTTAAGGTAAGGTATTATGCCCCATGTACAGCATAACAAAAGGATTTTTTTGCCATTTTTTTGCCATGTGATACACTGTCATGCATATGAGGTGAGTTAGAATTTTCTTCCAGGTAAGATAGATTAAAAATAAATAACCATTAACATAAATTCTAGCTATCAACTCATAGCTCCAGTAGGATACTCAATCATAGCTTGTAAGCCATTCTTTCGGAAGATGACAATTCTAAGAACTCTCCCTTTCTTGCTGAATATCGTGTGCAAGATGTCCTGTCAAATTAACAACAATTAAAAATATTCAATTAAGGTTTATCAGTGTCCAGAGTAATCAAGTGATACACAATGTACAATAATAACTTAAGATAAAAAAATGATTGGAATGAATGTTTAAAACTTTGCCACTGTTCAAGTACTTGGGTGTGGAAGTAATGACATCAGGGCTGGGTTGTTGAAAGGCTGTATAGCTAAACAACCCTGGGTTGATTCAGAACTCCAGCAGTAATTTCTTCAGCTAAGAAAAGGTTGACAGTTCTTATAAAAATAAATATTATTTAGACTTCCCATTGACAAAATCATCAATTTCAAAATTATAGCTCAAGTCAGTCTCTTTAAGGTCGGAAACAAGTAAAACTATGCCGGTTGAGAATTTAACCCTGAGTTAGTGTTAATCGGTCTTTGAACAACTGGGCACAAAGCGATTTTGCAAGGTTTTTAGTTCCATTGTCAGAGCAACTTGCTTTTTTAGTTGATCTTAGAAAACTTTATTGTACTTTCTCAAAAGTCAGCTCAATATCCTCTCCTCAATATCCTCTCCAGAGGCAAAAATTTGGTAGCAGAGCGCTTATTGGTCTACATAAGTTTTCGACCTGTTCTCTGTGTTACATTTGCATCTGTTTGCACAAAAGTAAGTTGTATTTGTTTCCTGATTTGCTTCCCAAAAAAGCAGATAAGCTTTGTTCATTCATCTCACTAGTCATCAGGTTAATTTAGATTACAATGATTAACTCTTAGTCATTCAGGTGCAAGGGTTCAAAAAAATCTTGTAAAATCCAGCTTGCAACAAGCTCTTATCAAAGGTGGCTTTTAGTCAAGACATAAATGCAACTTTAGTTTACTTAATACTATTTTAAAATCAATTACTTTTTAACTGGCCACAACTGGCAAAGAAATATGTCACTCAGTGTTACGCAAAAGCTGACACATTACTGAGAAAGGCATGAATGTTAAGGAAACAGTTTTTGGAATTTCTAATTTATTTCAGAGGCTTTAAATGTATGCAGATGAGGACACAAAATACTAAGTACAATAATCAGAAAAAATTTAACCAGAAAAAATATCTTCCAACAAGTGCATGGCCATCTCGCTTTTTTTTGCAAACCATGATTAGCAAACCAGTTCATAAAACTAGTTTGAGTAAAGTATGAACCTATGCTTCACTCTGCTGAATGCAAAAAATAAGGGCCCTGGCAACAAAGTTTAATGATCAGTTGATGAGTGACAGTGCCATTTTGATTACCAGAAGGGATTCATGCCTTTAGCATTTCATGTCTTAAAATTCTAGTAGCCAGTGTTAATTTTTTGGTAACAATGGCCACATGCAGACAGTAAGTTTTAGCCTTGCCTAAGCTCAATTTCTAAAAAACTAAATCTCACAGACAAAAAATACAGTCAAGGTATTATCAAAACTGCAAAAATCTAACTTTATATTCTATTTAACACAATAAAGTAATATATAAATTAGTTTAGAGTATAGTTTTAATCTAGATTAATGCAGGCTTACTTACCGTGGTTACAGAATATTGTGGATTGATTATTGTAACCAGAAGAATTCTGTTAGGAGGGCTTTCATGTTGCACTTCAATGTTTCTACAAACAAAATGATTAATCTGCATACCTAGTACACCCCAAGTTTCAAGCTTGAACTATTATTATGAGGGAGGAGGGGTTACAAAAATATGATTTGACCTTCAAGCAGCTTAGCAGTCTGTACAGTAAATAAAAAAGCTCTGATCTAGACTAGGGGATTTTTTTGGGCAGGCCGAAAAAAGTAGGGATTTTTTTGGGGTGGTTCATGGCATTAAAGGCAGGGATTTTCGGTCAAAATTTGAAGCTCAATTGATTTAAAAACAGTTGAGTATGGCCCCTGGGTAGTATACACCCTCAAGCTGAGTTTGTTTACTTGATGGGAATGTTTTTCTGTTGTTAAACAATAAGATACTCAAGCTAAACATCAGACTTTGTGAGTCATACTGCTGGTATCAAAAGTATGTGTACACACAATATATCAATCTTTCTAAAAGCCCTAGCCCTTGCAAATTCAAAGTCCAAGTTATGACAGACTTTGCTTGAAGCGGCTGAGTTTTCAGCATAATTTATAGCAATTTTTACAGAACCTCATGTATATCAATGTATATAATGTATACAGATTTTTTAAAAATAGAATATATATTCATTAACTTTTACATATATATTACAAAAATAATTATAAATAAGCACAAAAGAAAAACCCGTTGTCAAATTTTGTTTAAAATAATTCATTGACAAATGTTTTTTCCTTTTGTTCATTAACTAAATGTTTTTTACTTTTGTTTATTAACTAATATCATGTACCAGAATATACTTCATTGTGGATAATACATATATACATATATATTATTTTACGGGTTTTTTAAAAATAGATTATATATTTATTTTAAATTCTTTTTACATCATAAAACACAAGATTCAAGAATGGAAAGAATTTAACAGTGCAGAATGTCTGCAAACTACAGAACCCTTTCAAATTATTATATTCGCTAAAAATTATTCATAAAAAATATTACCCAGATACATTAAAAGTAGGAAAACAATTATAACAGTATTAAACTTCACTGCTATATATGTTTTTGGGTTGAAAATTTACACACTCTTTAGTTTTTTTGGGTTACATATCTGAGTGAACTTTTTGTTATAAATATCAGTAGATCAGAAATTGAAGTATTCATGAATTTCAAACTTTTTTTCAGCAATGTGTGAGTTCTGAAAAAACTAATAATATTAAGAAGACAATAAGATATACATTATTTTGTGATCTTATTTGAAACTTCTCCAGTTTTTCTCTATGACTTATTGTTTAAGAAGTTCTGCATTTTTAGGTAGGATAATGTGATGCAAAATACTTTTTGGGGTCTAAAATTTCAGGCTTGTGTATTTTACTGGGTTTGCAATTTGAAGTCCCAGAGGACCCCTCATCCCCTGTAAACTTTGATTATCACCCCTGGGGATGTGAAATATCAGTTGAGTTACGCCATAAAGCCACAAGATATTGTTCAAAATCTTACCTTGATATAGTTTGACTCTTTGAAAAGTTAAAGAATGCTGGTTTTCCACACAAAAGAAGGACATTACCACTCTGTATGGTGGAAAGTAAAAATTAATAGTATTTAGAAACTCTTAGGGGTCACACAATTTTTTCATTTTCACACATGCTATTTCCAAACCCCCTTCCCCCTTCCCCACAAGCATGTGCAATAAAACAATTATTTTCCTATACGTTTTCTTAAACTCAGATGGCTATAAGTGGAACAAAAATCTTCCTGTGTTATCAAGATTTTGTGCTTACAAATGTGAGAATGGATAACTATAACCAGAATGACATTTTTATTTAATACTGGAGATAACATAGATTGAAAAAAAAAACAAGGATCTCTTAATTTCATTTTTCAACCTAAAATCATCACTTAGGCCGTTTTTGCACCAAGCACTACAAATATTGGTGACTTGGTATGCATTTTATATTTCAATCCATGTAAAAGAAGCTGTTTTATAGTGAAATGAGGTCCTTTTTCATAATTGTTTTCAATTTAAACTACTACTTATTTCCACTGTACATAGGAAACAAAACTATTGTAAGATGATAAATAAAGACCCTTTGAGCAAATACTTGATTGCTTCATGAGATGCATCACATTGAAACAAAGTCTTTAAAATTTCCCACAGGCATTGTAAACACTCTTTTAAGCCCCAGGGAGGCTTATTTACTTTTGAACCTTTTAGAGGGAGGGGGGATGAAGGGGTTAGGGGGGGGGGGAGAGGCAAGTCAAGGCAACTTTATTACCATTTTTAAGAATGACATTTGC
>JAOBAT010014858.1:0-10005 GCA_026413305.1 Hydrozoanthus tunicans | reverse complement strand
CAACAGAAAAGCTGTCTACTGCACCCTTTCCCCAGCTGACAAAATAAAACTAACAGGTTTTAGTCTCATTTCTTGCAGAAATGTGCGCGTGCGCGCTCAAAGTGTTGTTTTTGATGAAAAACGCGGCTTCAACTGAGCTGAAAACGGAAACTGGGTAATGCTGCTGCCGTGGCTTTCTCCGCTTTGACTTTGGTGTTAAAAACAGAGCGACAAAGATGACGTATGCATATAAGACTTTATTAACGGGTATGGTGACTGAGCTAACCTCAAAATGATCAAAGTTGTCACAAGATCCCATTTTGACACGTTTGTTAGTATCAGAAGCAGCTATATCCACACTGGAGTGTCTGGGAACATCTGGGATGTAGTAAGTGTATAAGCATGTTCTTCATACGGCTGCTCTGGAATGGAAGAGGGTTTATAATTGCCGCTATAAAGATTAAGAATAGATGTTTATAAGCTTTATATACAAGAGATTTTGACAACAATATTCTATGATTGCACTTGATATTAAATGTCACTCTAATCCAGGGAAACTTACATTTATCTCGATATGTGTTTGTTTATTTAAATGGCGTTATATAATCTTTCATTAATTGTTTGTAACTTTCAGCCTTAAATCTCGTGGTCTCCTTCACTCACTGCTGTTCTGCTGTTCGTTGTTTTAAACCGGAAGCCGAATGTTTTTTTAGAGCCGGAAGTGACGTTGAAGTATTTAGATCCCAATCCTACGCGTCGTATTAGTTGCAGCTGCTTTCAAAATGGCGGAAGACAGCGGAGTTGTGCCATGTCATGAAAGTACTTACGATATACGCAAGAGTTGACACTAGAAACAGCTCAACTGAGAGGTTAACCACAATACAGAATGGCAACTAGAAATGTAACGGATATTTTTATAAGTTTGCGAACAGAAATTGGCCGATTCAAAGCATACTCTTACGGATCAGATCATAACGCGGTATGTCGCGCGAGAGGTTGTTAGATCAACAGATATTTTTACCGAAGTTAATATTTGTCTTGAGTTCGTTAAATGTTTAGCAGATAGTCTATTGCTATTCAGTCTTGTATTTATAGTTAGTAGTTGTATGCTCCATACCAGGACGATGATACAGTGGCCCTTGTACAGAAGGGACGCGATGTGGAGATGGGAGGACTTCGATATACCACAAACAGTATTAACGCATTACCTCCGCATTGGTGAGAGAACAATATTCCTTTTCGTCGGAGTTATTTTTCTTATGAACAAGAGTTTCAATTTACTCACTTTTTGAAGTATTTGCTATTAAAATGTGTGAATGTCGGTGTATATAACATGAATTTCTTTTGCTTGGCCTTTAACTGCTATAAATTCTGTCAAACTGTGGTAGAAGATAACTGTCATGCGAACAGAAAATACCTCTTTGCGCGAAAGAGTTTTACTTTGGATACTCGTAAGTGTACTAGTGCCAAAGATCCTTTTACTGCAATTCTTCCATTTTTCTAGAAAAAGAATTGTTGTAAATTTTATTTATGGAAGAACATAAATACGAGTGCTTTAATTTTGATCGGCAAATTTCCAAAAAAGATGGTGTGATGGAATTAATGTGCCAGTATACATTTTCAAACTGAAATTCCGCATGGACTATCGTCTCTTGTTTTAATTTGTTTTGTTATGTGATATACTTCACAAATTTATAACCAAATTATTTGGGTTTTTTTTCTTTTTGTGTATGTGTGTATTGAAATTTATATAGTTCTGTACTCGAAAAAGATTTCAACAAATTTTATGTATATAAAACTTAAACAGTTTTACACTTAATAGCCATAGCCTATCCTGAGATTAAGTCAAACTCTGATCGAGGAATGGAGTTCTGTGATTGTTTTAATTTATCTGTTATTCTGCAGTAGATGTGTTGTAGAAACTGCTGTTTTAGTTTGAAACAATACTGGTAATGCACACATCCAGATCCATAATTAACTTGAATTTTGATAACATTAAAAAAAACTAAAACTGTAATAATGATGATGAAAAAGATTATAAGAAAAAAAATAATAACAATAATAAAAGTTGATAATGAAGACAATGATAATTTTTAATACACTTTCAAATTATATTTCTACAGGGTTGATGCAGTTGAAGAGGTATGTACCTTACACTGCACAATTCCCCCTTTTGTAACTTTGTTGTTTTTAACTTGGTCTTTGTTTCTGTTACAATTTAAGGGATGAATGGGGATTCTAAAGTGAGTGAATAAAATCATGGTATTATATACAGAAAGAAAAGACTGACTGAAGATTTTTTATTCTGGTATTAAACAAACTTAGTATATGTGTATTGCTAAAAAATATTATGTACATAGTTTTTTATACATGCACACAAACTGTACATGATGAAACTTGTGTGTGCTGACTCTGCTGTTCTTAAATTGTTAAAGAATTAACATAATTTATGGTATTGCAAGTCA
The DNA here is from genome assembly GCA_026413305.1 of Hydrozoanthus tunicans. Lineage (NCBI taxonomy): Eukaryota > Metazoa > Cnidaria > Anthozoa > Zoantharia > Hydrozoanthidae > Hydrozoanthus > Hydrozoanthus tunicans. The sequence goes on along the minus strand of JAOBAT010014858.1, from coordinate 7,561 downwards.
TATTTCTAAAGCCAATACCCATTTAAATCCTGTGAGGTGATTGCAAAAAAATTGAACCAATAACTTCCCATACAGATGGAGAGTTATTGGACTAATTGGAGTTATTGCTAATAAGTGCCCAGAAACTATTAATTGTTTGTTTTCTTAGATTGCTGATCTAGAACTGAAACTGGTCATGTAAAAAATTAATGTCATGATAGCCTTGTTTGCTCAGTCTGCCCGTTGCTATATAATCTTGGTCTGTTTAGTGAAAGACTTCAAACAAAAGTAAAATTTTCCTGGACAGACTTCATTCAGTTATTAAGATACACACAATGCAGTACAGACTGTACAAATTTGCATCTTTGAACTGCCTGAAAAGATTATAATGTACTAAGGAAACAATAATCAATTTTAAGAAGTCATTCTTTTTATTCATATATTTTACAGATCCAATATGAAACAACTAAGATCAAACAGAGAAGTAAGTGATTTTTATATATTATATAATTATCTATTGACTTTTTTAAATTTATTTTTAGCATAAAACTGACACCATGTATAAGGTGAAAACTTTTATCACTGTATAACTATCAAGTTGTAAACAGTATGATTAAGTGATTGAAACTCAGTGGCTTTCTAAGACTGTGAGGAAAATTACAATACTTTTTTATAGTTTGTCACTAAACAGCCATAATAAAAAAAATAATATGGAATTATTGAAATATTATACCATGATCAAGGTATGATGGTGGTATCAATTATTATATAATTATGAAGGTATTATTCATAAATTAAAACCATGTACCAACTTTTTGATTACAGATGAATATTGCATAACTGTTTAGTTGGTAATTGTTGCAGCTATAGAGCTGATACTTAACTATGTTGCCATGTCTCTCTAGTGAAAGACTTGTCCTCTCTTCATGATAAACACCTCAATCGACCCACTCTCGATGACAGTGTGGATGAAGAACAAGTTATAGAAATAACTACAAAAGAAATAACACAGGTAAAGATAGCTAGCTTAGGAGATATATTTTGACAGTCATAGATCTTTTATTTGTATGGAAATTTAAGTTAAGTCATTCGTTGACTTATTGGTCCATTGAATGATAATTGGTTGATTAATGATTAGTGATTGATTGATTGACAGATTGACTATTGAATGATCAAAGTAATTGATTGGTTGATTGATCAAGGTGATTTGTTGGTAGGTTAATTAAAGTGAGTGGTTGGTTGATTGATCAAGATGATTTATTGGTTTATTGACTGATGTTCAGTTGATTGATGTTTAGTGGTTAGTTGATTTACTGGTTGATGGTTGACTAATTGGTTGACCAATTGACTGGTTGATGATTGATTGACTGGTTGATAGACTTATGTGTAGTTGATTGGTTATATTAGTGATTGATTGATTGACTGGTTAATGGTAATTGATTTATGTACATATTGATTGGTTGATTGATTGATTGATGATTATTGATTGTCATCATCTCTCTGTCTCTCCAGATGTTTCACCAGTGCCAAGCAGCTGTCCAAAGACTTAGCAAGCAAAGTAGAGGTTCGACCAATCAGGCTCAAAGGCTTCTCAAAAATGTTGTGTCTAGTCTTGCTGTCAGCCTACAGGAATTATCTACAAATTTTAGGAAAGGACAGTCTTCTTATTTAAAAAGTAAGTTATAACTTATACGTCTGTAACTTCAGTTGTTTGAATAAAATAATGTACAGTTAATTCTTTTATTGTCGGCAGTGCAGTGGCCGAGTGGTTAGCGTGTTCGACTCGTAATCCTAGGGTCGCGAGTTCGAGCCCCGGTCAGACCACTGTGTTGTGTCCTTGAACAAGACACTTCACCCGACTTGTTCCAGTTGACTCAGCTGTATAAGTGAGTACCAGTTATGCCGGGAGCTAACCTGCGGTAGATTAGTGTCCTGTCCTGCTTAACACTACAGAAACTGGAGATAAGTGCAAGCCTAATGGGCCAGCAGGCTCAAGAAAGAATTTAGCTTTTTATGCTCGTTTATCACCAAAACTCTTTCACTCCTAACCAGTTTATTAATATCAAACTTCTCAGTACAAAATCATTATTTTATAGTATAATTTTAAAAAACAAGAGCTGTTAGCTCTCTCACTATAGACCCGATTCATTGTCTACAATCAAGTTAGCCCAACTAGCCTCATTATCGAGTTAAACTTTCAAAAGAATATGTTACCCAAAAGGAGGCCAGTACATAGGGCTAGTTTTAATGGAGACAATGAAATGCTGAAAATGCCACCGTTTATGAATAGGGTTTATAACCTTTATCAATTGAATAACTAATTATGTGCTCACAGTAAAGTTTGCATGACTCAAGCCAATTTAGATACAAGGGGATGAAATAAGTAAAGTGTAGCAAGGCAAGAACTGGGTTGCAGAACCGCAATGTTGATTCAGAACTTCAAGAAATAGCTAAAACAGCACTTATTATTATGTTACTGGTGACTTTTGTCTATAACTAAGTTACATAAATTATTTGACGTTTGTAGGAGTTGGAAAAAATAAAAGTTCTGCCTCTCTGGCATGGTTGATGTTAACTTAAATGATATTTAAAGAACTTTGTTGTTATAATTTGGCTGCAAATTTCTGCAGGGTTAAAAAACCGAGAAGAACGAGAAAGACAGTTCTTCGACACAGGCCTCCCAGCCACAAGTAGTGCACTGATGAATGAAGACATTGTTGAAGATGATGAGCTGTATGATAGGGTTAGTATTATGATAATTAGAATTAATTACTATTAATTAATTACTGATGAATGAAGATGCTCAGATCATGTTGAGAGGTCATGGGCCACCAAAGGAGGTAGTCTAAGCACAGATAATATTTATGTGGTCATCACTGTAAATATCAGCATGAACAAAGACAAAGATTGAGATGATGAAAAACCCAGACCTGTGTAATGAAATACTTATATAATGAACCAACAGTTCAGGGTGATCAAACACAAAAAAAGCCAGAAAGAAGGTGTTTTATAGGAAGTAAAACTGTATTAATTTTGTAAAGCTCCCATATACAAAGCCAGTTATGGGTAAAATATTTACAATTTCTTGGAGCTGCATACTCTTTTTATTTGGCACCCTTACCATTTTTATCCAATGCCATGCTAGAGCAAACACTTTCTGCAGTGTACTTTAAATGGGGCTTTGTATCAATTGACGATTTTTACCAGTTTAGTCCACGTCTTTGTACCAGAATATCTTACAGTGAGTTTCAGATCTTTGTGTTTGACACACAAGTACATTAGTTGAGTTTTTAGGTGAACTGCTTTGTCATTGAAAACATTTTGCTGTCAGAAAGAATTCTAGAGTTTTCCCTTGAAATAATGGTAAACAAAACTGCAAGCACCAATTAAAAGAACGATTTTGTCATCACACAATAATTTAGTTTAATTTAAAAAAAAAACAGGATTTAGTCCTTTTTTATTTTTGCACAGCCATCTTTGTTGTAGTAAATGGTTTATTTTGTTTTTTAACTTCAGGGTTTTACAACAGATCAATTACGAATGGTTGAAGGCAATACATCCCTAGTGGAACACAGAGAGAAGGAAATACAGTCCATTGTACAATCGATTTCAGAACTGAATGAAATATTTAGAGACTTAGCAACAATGGTTGTTGAACAGGTCAGTGTACTTGTGATCATAAGGTGTTTGCTATATATGTACAATAAATGTTTGATAATGAGTTCTGAAATGGTGTGACCTGTCTTGAAGTACTAGTGTTAACTGACATTTTTTTCCTCCATAGGGAACAATCCTGGATAGAATTGACTATAATGTAGAGCAGGCTTCTGTAAAAGTAGAGCAGGGACTAGAACAACTTAAAAAGGTAAACTATTCTATTTCAAAAAATCATTTAACTTTAAAAACTTTAATAACATAAAATTATATAGTTTACTTAGCGAGAACAAGGCTCCGCGAGCGGGTGGAAAGCTTTTAATTGCTTGCCAAGATTATTGTACTGTGTATTGTAAAGTTAAATGATTTTTTGTAATGACTGAACCAGTACAGAAAAACATTCATAAAAGCAACTATTCTATTGTTGTTGAACTTTCGATTTATGTCAGACACTTTTGTACTTTTGTTTGTAGTCTTTTCTTAGGTTGCGCCAGCGGGCAAGATGAAACAGTCCCTGTGATCTGATTGGTTTTCGGTGAGAGGACAGAATTTTGTGATCTTGCCCGTGTCAATCTTGAATTCAAGTCTTTTTATCATAAAATGACATGAAAAAGTCCAGAAAAAAATAAAAACATTATTTGTCAGCAGGGAGATCCATAAATTGAGAAATGCATGTAATGTGGTTTGGTCTGTGTATGGAACTCGGTCTCCAGCCTCAGTCATTACACAAAACCTGTGGCATGGTTTTTCTCATCCAGAACTCCTGGCCAGCAAATGACATATATATAGTTTACTTTGGAGGGTGTACGAGGGCCAAAATAAACAAATACTTCAATTTGATTGGTTCTGTTAGCAGACACAGTTTTCCGAGCTTGCCCATGAACAAAAGTCATTCGTAAGCCAGGAGATCCATAAATTTAGGAATAACACAGCCTTGGTCTGAACTCTTGGCAAGGAAATAACAAATATAGTTTATCTTGGAGGGTGCATGAGCAGGCAAGACAAAACAAATCCTTCATTTTGAGTGGTTCCGCTAGCAGGCGCAGTTTTCCGAGCTTGCCCATAAACAATTGTCATTTTTTTTAAATAACAAGAAATACCAGAAAAAGTCATTAATATGTTAACCAGTCATAATGTTTGCTTTGAACATGTAAATTCACAGTATTAACCAGCAATGTTTGTTGTGTGTGGCTCTAGTTTGTTTATACCCTGAGTTTGTCAAAACAGAAAAAGAAAAGAAGATCTATGTTTTCCGTCTAACTTCCCGTCATATAATTTGATTTCAGGGTGAAAAGCACCAAAAGAGTTCAAGGAAGATGCTGTGTATTATATTGTTAGCAGTAGTTCTAATCATACTGCTTGTTGCTTTAGTCATAACAAAGACATAACAGTTTGTATAAGATATTTGGACTAGACGTAGCGGAGTGGGGGGAGGGTAGAATGAGGTTGTGTTCATATCGTTGTGTTTTCGTTCTCCCCCCAGGGCCTGATTGTTCAAAGGACGGTTAACTTTAACCCTTGGTTAAGCCAAAAGTCAAACAGTATTCAAATTATTCTCTAAGGAAAGGTTTACAGTTCTCATGTTTAGATTTTCATTGGATAAAAATTGTCAGTACCAAAGTAAATCAGTCTTTATAAAGCCTGGAAACAATTTAGTTGGGTTAAGAATTTAACCCTAAGTTAAGGCTAATTTGCCATTGAACAACTGGGCCCAGAAAGATAAGTTTTGAAATGTCTTTCCAATACAGCTTTTCTTTAAAAAATATTTTCTTAGGTTACAGTAATTTGACCAAAATCAATTCTATCAATTTTGAAATTGGCTCGCTCATTCAATAGTATATATATGAAAGTTACCCATGATTTTAGCAATTTAAATTGTCGAGAGACTTTCAAGGTTAGTGTATTATATAACCAAGTCCAAAAGTGATTGTTGAAAAAGACACTATGTACACTTTTGAACTAGTTTTAAAAAACTGATAAACTTTTTCAGTGCGTTGGTTTCGCAATGACAGTTACGTGTTGCAATATTCTACGAGGTTTGATGCAGTTTGGTAAATGTTTTAAGTTATATAGGAAAGTTTCATTATTTGTTTTTATAAGTCAACTGTTATTTGATTGGGGGTTCGAGACAAAGGTCTCTTTGTTTCATGTATCGAAGGTGTTTGGATTTGAAAAGGTTGGTTCGTAAACATTACATCAGCTGAAATCCGCTTGTAGAACCAATTCATAAATGACGGCGAATTTAATATTCTTTTGTCAACACTCAAACTAGCCCTACTATACTAGGCTTGTTTTGGAAAATAGTTCTTACTTTCGGATTTTGCCGACAAAAAGGACCGTTACTTTCGGGTAGCCGTTATTTTCGGACAGGTAAAAATAAGTTTGTACAATGTAACGTAACCCGATGAACAAGCAGTAAACGAAACAGACTACCGTGGAATTCCGAAAGTAACGGTCCCGTTCCTTACGAATTTTGACGGCAAAATGGGCCGCTACTTTCGGGGAGGCCGTTATTTTTGGGATTTTTACAACGCCCCCCCCCCCGAAATTAAGGCTACCCAAAAGTAATAGTACCATTAGTTTTGGTAGGGGTGGGGGGGGCGTTACTTTCGGAATTCTACGGTAATTCTAGTGGACACAAGAATATTTGAATCGCCGTACACCATGAAAAAAATGAAAATAGTGACGTTTCGCACTGAAGTCCTTTGGACTATGTACGCGCTTTTTTATAAGAACAGCGAGTCACAGACTGGCCAAACTTTAAGAACAAGCTGTGGCTCGGGCTCGATAGCTATTTTTTCCTTTTTAACTTAGCTTCAATCATAACAGAAATGATTCGCAATTTTTCTCTTTCTTTGCCTCAAATTATGCGTTGTACATGTATACAAAGTTACCCTAAAAATAGTTTCTTACAATATCTGTGTATTACAATACATTCGGCTTAGCTTTTATTCGATATAAACCACACATAGAATCAAGAACAATTTGAGGCGCAAATCGCCGTAAAATTAAGAACAACGTTAACAGGTCTCGGTCGAATTTACAAGTTCGTGCAAAGAGTGATTTCCCAAAGTGAAAAGTAGGCAGAAAAACAAAATGGAAAAGGACGAAGATAACTGTACAAGACTTCCATTTTTTCCGCGATGTACAACTTAAAATAATTACCATTGAACTGCTTCTGTAGTATCACCGACACAGCATCTTCAACTTAATATATTTTTAAAAAATGATAATCACACAAATAGATAACAATTTTCTTCATGTAAACTACTATTTTTTTCGAAGGGCTTGTGCTCGAAACCTCAGAAGCCTAGAACTTACATAAGTTAATAATTTTTTGTCAGATTTTTGATGGTCTGACCATGATACCTTTAAAAAGCTGAAAGCAGTTTTGTAATTTAAATAGTACAAGTACGAAGGGTTTTCCTGTCTCAACAGCAGAGTGTAAACACGGGAAAGGTTTATGTTTGTTTGGCTGAGAGCAATATACAGAGTTTAGTCTAGATTCGAGGGGCAGTAAGGCGTATTGTTAGGACGAAACACGGGTTTTATTGCTAGAAACTGCAAAACATTTACCTAGAATCGAGTCCAAAGCCAGATTTATACTAGCCTTGTACAGGTGAACTGAAATAGATAGTACAAATGTTTGTATTTTTTTATTACTTTGTTAAGAGATCTATACAATGTTAAAAGTTAAAGTATTGTTTTAAAGTATGCTAGTTTTTTTCCTTGCATGCTCACAAAACTCGAACGCTCCGTGTATTTCATCATAATTCAATACAAACTGAAAAATGTGGTAATAAAACTACCTCAACAAGCAATTGTTTATTTCGTGCATTAGGTAAATGATGCTTAAGGTGGTAGTACACAGTAAAAATTGTCCAAAATCCTAACCCCTTCCAAAATATCTTTTCTTGCATTTATCCAA
>JAOBAT010014847.1:0-10007 GCA_026413305.1 Hydrozoanthus tunicans | reverse complement strand
CAGAAGGATTTCAATGACCCAAATTCTGTACTTTCTATCGATAGATATTGTTTAAATTTTTGCACCAGTTGGGAAAACTATTTTGTTACAAAATTGAAAAAGAAAAAGGGGGGAGGGGGTCCCCGAATTCAGTTTTTTAGATATTCAGCAAAATAGTAAAAAAGTTAGCATCAAAACGGAATTTTCTGCGAGGGGCCTGGGACGAGTGTGGTTAAGTACGCCTGGATTTGTGTCCAAATGAATGGAATCGATTCTGGTCAGCGAATACAAGAATCGTTAGGCAAAATTGAGCCATTAGTGTGAAATTTCCGTACAAATACAAATACTGTGAAAATGCGCAGAAGAGTTGTGCAATGTAAAACAGAGGAATGATCTTTTTAAAAGTGTTCAAAAATGCTGCTCGTTACCTAGCGACAATGAGTATAGCCAATCAGATTGTAGAATTCGTGTTTTAATTGTTTTATGCTAAAACCATATACATGTTTGTATATTTTAATAACGTGCACCCAGAATAAGCCTAATACAATCAGGTTGAGCTTTGAGATGGCAAGAGATACTGAGAAACTTTTGTAGCTCATAAAAAAGTTTGAAATTTGAAAACCGACAGATCTCTAATCATATGTACACCAGGGGCTCCTGGTACACCTAATCATCTATTGTTTTCTCGATATTTTCTTGTGTTCTTAAAAGAACAAAGTAAAAAATTACTTATACTTCTTGTGCTCCATTTTTCATCAAGTTTAGTTATGTGGGTCTCGTTTTGGTAAAACGTTCGGGTTTTTTTCCGAAAAATAAAAAGTTAAAAGCCACAAGCTGTTACTGCAAGAGTGAGGCCTGGAACTAGTTACGGTAGTGAAAACGAGGCTCTGCTACCACGCTTCCTTTTTCTTCTAATCTTTTTCTATTTCAACATGGACGTGTCCCACAAATTAAGAATTTTAAATCATTGTAAGGCCCAAACCTGGCCCCAATTGACCTATTTATTGATTTTAGTAGCTTCTGTATTTAGCAGTTTTACTTTGGGAGATACACACGGTGAGTTTTGGTTTGAAATAACAGTTTATTTTGTCCTTGACTCGGCCTTGACTGGTTTCTGCTTTTTGCGAGTGACTTTGCAATTCTTAGAAACTCGCACGACAGTGTTTTAATGTGTTTTACTTTCTACCCAGGGTTCAGATATGTTACTTGCGGTAGCGTGTTGAAGCTCCTAAATCCTTTACACAATGTGAGACTTCATTCTCACGAAATCAAGTATGGATCCGGCAGTGGACAACAGGTATAAACGTTTACTTCACATGAACTTGTGTTTTTTTGTAGTTACAGGTTTTGTTTTTAGGTTCCGTAATCTTGGACGTGAAAAAATGGAATAGAATGATATATGTATGTTTATATATAAAACTATTTTTTTAAAATGTTTCTGGCTCACGCTTCACTCCAATTTGCGTGTATCATTTTGCAAGGTCCGTCAAAGCTGAAATCTACAATTAAGTTTGGAATTCGTCACACCACTTATGAAGGAATCGTTTACGTTTTGCAATTTTATTTATTCTTCAATAAACTTCGTTCTTATAGCAGTAAATTTTTTTCTTTGTGTTTAGAAACTATCTTAAATGCTTCAAAGATTTCCTGCGTGATTTGCGTTGCTTTATAAGGAAGTTGCGAAACAGAATGCTTCAAACTCGAAGCTTGGTGTCTCTGACGACAGCGTTAAATTTAGCATTTTGAGGCCCTCTGTTTTTCGTATTGCAAAATCTGAGGCTGATGTTGCGAAAACATAAGTTAATATTTTTAATGTTACGATAGTTTTTACATTCTGTTGAGTGTTGTTGCAAAGTTGCAGGAAGTCTTGACATGTAGGCGGTCCGCGCGTGGCGAGCTCTCATTTGTCGGCAAAGCGATCGAGTCATCCTTGCATACATTATAAATTGTACTGTGTTTACAGTTGCAGAAAATCTCGACAGGTGTAGAAATTTTATAAATCGGTCGTTCTTGGTTTGAAACAGCTTTTAGGAACAAACAGTTGCCTTTGGCAATAAAAGTTTTCAGTTTTTGTTATAATATCCACTACAATAAATGTTATGTTTTATACTATAAATATTGTCACTCAACAGTAGTGCGTTACTGTCACTTGACCGTCAAAATAAGAGATAGAGAGAGAGAGGAACAAATAAAAACGCAATTCTTTGTAAGGCGTTGTTTATAAACCACGAATATCTTGTTAACAAACAGTGTTTATGCCAACGAGACTAACTTTTTATGTCACGTTATTCGTCCTTGAACTAAAACTGGATTTGTTCAGGTTGAATTTATTATGAATTCCTTCAACTATTAAAGGCTATACATGTAAGAAATGAATTAAGATACCAAAAATAGTGAAAATATCTGAAACCACCTGGAAATGTCAGTTTTAAACATGCATGGTCTGAAACTATCTATTAATATATTTGGATTAAAGTTTGATTTTGTTTCTAAAGGCTTTCATAAAATAGAAGAGCCTAGCATCAAACCAAAGGAAGTAACTTGAAATCTTAAAAACGTTGCAAAACATAAAGTTGAGAAACAATGATGTAATAGATCCTAAGTCATTGGGGAAATACATAGTGTCTTCAGTTTTACAAAATTAAGTCATTGAATCTAGTGTATACAGTCTAAATATATATTTTTTAAACTTTCAGCCCCAGTTAATTTGTCAACAACTGACTTCTCCCTATATAAATACATTTATAAAATAACCCAATTAGTATACACGCAAAATGTGATTTATTGCTTAAATATAAAACTGATAAGACATCATGAGTCAGCGGCACAGTGGCAGTTGTAATAGTTTGTTATAAAATCAGAAACTTTGATTCGAAAGATGCTGTTAATCAGAAAATTATTTGGGGGACTGCCCCAACCCACCCCCCCTCCCCCGTTCCCCAACCAAATTATTTGAGGGGCCAGTGCCCCCACAGGCCCCAATTTCTACCACCCATGGACATCTGGTAACTAGAAAATAGGAATTGATCAAACCTAGCAAACTACTGAAAGCAAAAAGCGAAATTCTCCTTAATTCGTAAAAATTTGAAAAGTTTTGCTTCCAGTTGAGAAATAATTTGCAGTAGCAGTGTTTAGGGCTGAAAAGGGTTGAAAATCCCAGCTTAGAAATACTGTCTATACTGTGGAAGGTTGAACACAAGATTGATAGCTGAAGGTGTAGTTTGATTTTAATGCCAAGAGAGACTGTTGCAAGGGACTGACATTTCAGCTGCTGGTAAAGATGTCAACATCAGTGTAAAATTAATTACTAGTAATGGTTTGTAAGATAATAATTAGAACCTGTACATTCAGGTTTATGAAAACCGATTTATTTAGTGAGACTTGCAGACTTCAGTCGTTATAATCAAGTGAAACCTGAGTTAGCGCTGCACATGTGATTAACAGTTAAAGTCCCTATCAAGTTTAATTTTTTACTTTTAGGATTAAAACTGTTGTTGCTGTGAACTCTAAATTCAAATAACCAAAGAAAATTTCCAAATCGAAAAAAGATCAGAATGTTAATTTTGGCCAAGGAGGTTGAGGACTGGTAACCTATGATGTAGCAGCAATGAGTTACATGGTTTTTGTTTAAAAAAAATTTCATTACTGTTTAAAAACACCGTAAAATTTTTATTTAAAAAATTTTAAGGAGTAATTCATTGATTAAAGTTATATAACAATGTGACAATTGTTGCCAGAATTGAATTTTTTGAGATAAAAAAGATTTTCTCTGCTTCTACCTCATGCTACATCATCATTGCATGTTCAAGTCAAAAAAATATAACAGGAACAGCAAGAAAAGGTTTTTTTCTGAAAATTACTGTTTTTAAACTTTTCATCTGGAACTTAAAAAAAATAAACTTTATAGGGACTCTAACAGTGTTTTCATTTACCACTTTAGATTATTCTTAAAACTGTTGAAGGTGATGAATTGTTTTGTATTAACATCATTTTTTCATTTCTTTATAAATCAGTCAGTGACAGGGGTAGATTCACCAGATGATGCAAATAGTTACTGGGTGGTGAGAGGGAAAACAAATACACCGTGCAAGAGAGGGTAAGTTTTAAAGGATATACATATATCACATGATTTTTTTGTTCAGGACTCTTGTTTAAATTCAAGAGTGCAGTAAGATGTGATTTGTAGATAAAGACTTGTAAGGTATCTCTGTTTGTGGCGCAGTTGCCAAGCAGTTTATAGAGTTCAACTCAAAATCCTAGGGTTGCAAACTGAAGCCCTGATCAGACCAATGTGTTGTGACACTGAACATAACTTTTTCCAACAAATCAGTTAAGATTAAAATGCAATTGTCTGGTTAGTATAGTTTTAAATAAGGCACCAATCTGTCATGCGGGAGACCTGAGTTCCATTCCTCGTGTTATATTTTGCTCAAAGTCTTAAAATAACTGAGGGGAAGGTGGTACCTTTGCTCTAATCTGCAAACAGCTAGACCTTCATGTCTTCTCAGTTAAGGAGTGAAACTGTACCTAGGCCCATTCCCTCAATCTCCTATCAGAGGGCCTAAGAGTACCCACAACACTTGTTGAAAGAAAGTAGGGTGATAGCAGTGTTGTTGCATGTCAACTACTTTAGGGGAGTCAGGATGGCCAAATGGTTAGCATTTGCACCTCCAACCTCTGTGGACCCATGATCGAATCCTGGGTTTCCATGTGGGCTAAGATTTGTTGATCTTCTTCTGACTCAGAGGGTTTTTCTCTGGTTTCTCCGGTTTTCCTTCCTCCACAAAATCGACTTTAAATAACACCAAGATCTGTGCCGAGGGCCATATGTTAGATAGCTTCCACAAGGTTAATATGTTTACCCTTGTTAATTAAAATAAATAAAGTTTAGTTTAGTGTGAGGATGTGAGCCAAGTATAGCAGATTATCTAAGACTGTTCAATCTGTATTACTTTGCAAACAGATGCTGAAAAGCCCTGATTGGAATATTATATATTAGTTTATAGCTTTGTAAGTTTGTATGCATGAAAACCTGGACACATTCCTGTGTTAATTTTTTAATTTCTTGACACTTTTATTTCTTGACTCAAGGGTGGCCAGTTGGTGTTGTGAGCCTTATAGGGAAGAATTGACATTATTTTCTTCTCAACATTTTTTCAGGACACCAATAAAATGTGGCAGCACAGTTAGGCTGCAGCACCTAGCAACCAAGAGAAACCTCCACAGTCATTACTTCCAGTCTCCCCTTTCCCATAACCAAGAAGTGAGTGCATTTGGAGATGAGAAAGGAGTTGGAGATGAGGGTGACAATTGGTCGGTCATTTGCAACACTAAGCATTGGGAGAGAAAAGACACAGTGAGATTCAAGCACTCTGCAACCAAAGTGTAAGTTTTGGTTAGGTTTTTTTACCTCCTGTTTTGAAAAAGTTTTGTATTTTTTTTTCAATTATTGTTCTCAAGGAGAAAGGGAGGACCTCCTCGTTCAAGCTGTCTGGTTTTTGAGGTCCCCTCACCACTCCCCTATTTTTTTTTCTTTATTCCTTTCTTTTTTCCTATCTTGCTCATTGTATGTTGTGGCCAATAGTAATAAATAAAAAGAAATGATAGCTGTATCACAATTTGATACAATGTACATACATGATAACTGTATTGCAATCTAAGCAATGTACATTGGTGATTTTCTCTAAAGTTTTCTCAGCTTGGCGATGCAGTGACCAAGCAGTTAGCGTGTCCATCTCCTAGTCAGACCACAATATGAGTGTCTGTGGATTGATCAGATTTTCAATTCTTGCCTGGTCTTTGGGTTTTCAGAAATAATTAAGTTTTAAAGTCCTTGTTATATTTTACTGATGTGTTTGTTTAAATTGAGTAAAAGAATTGTGAGTTTGCTTTTGCAATCAAACAATATATCCACAGTTGAAAGAAGCATGCTATTTATACTTGGACAAGATAATAACCTTTAGTAAATGGTCACATTTTTACTTTTTTCCTAAGGACAGGCTTGATAAAATTAAAGTATAGGTTTGAATTGCACTTTTGTCGGCAGTGCAGTGGCTGAGGGGTTGGCGAGTTAGACTCGAAATCCTCTAGGGTCGTGAGTTTGAAACCCAGTCAGACCTCTGTTGAGCAAGACACTTTACATTATTCCAGTTGACTCAGCTGTATAAATGAGTACCAGCTCTGCTGGGGGCTAACTTGCGATAGATTAGTGTCCTGTCCAAGGGGAGTCAAAGACTCTCATCTTCCACTACAGAAACTGGAGATAAACGCTGGCCCAGTTAGTCAACATTTTGCTCGACACTATACCTGACTTTGTTCCAGTCGACTTGAACTGTATAAATGAGTGTACTAACTTCTGCTAGGGGCTAACCTGTGATCTAGGTTAGTGTCCTGTCAAGGGGGAGTCAAAGAATCTCATCTGCTTAACACTACAGAAACTGGACATAAGCGCAGCTGGTCCAATGAGCCACTTAGTCACAAAAAAGAATTAAGCATCAAATTAGCTTAGTTTTGATTTTCTCAAGCTGCTTACCAAGTGTTAACTGTTGGATTTTCGTGAATTTTCAACAGATACATGCATACCACTGGTGACCAGTTTGGAAGACCAATCCATGGGCAGAGAGAAATTAGTGGCTATCAAGCAGTTGAAGCAGGCAATGAGTGGAAAGCAATGGTGAGTTCTGATCCAAGAAACTATGTACAGTATCTATAAACTGCAATATACACAGAATATAAATTAAATTATGTGATATGTGTGCCTTCTGTCATCTATAGGATTTTTGGTTTTTATTTATATCTTTTCCACAAATTATTTAAACATAGCTGTTTTAGAATGCTGTTTGCTTAAGGACTTGATTTCACAAACTATGGTCTTTCCATGAAAGAGTAAAATTGTGAGTGTTTCTCATTAAAGTGCTGATGTAGTCCATTGAAGTGGGGTCTCTAATTTATGTATGGTTAACAGAATTTTTTTTAAACAGGGTTGGGTCTCATATTTATCTGGCAACAACTGACCAAGATATCTTCCCTTCTCCCCCCACCCCCTCCAAAAAAATAAAATTAAGAATTCACAGTGTAGTTTTAGAACAGCCCTGCATCCCTAATATGTAAAATTAGTTTTAAGTCATATAGTTTATGTAGATAACTATTTATGGTCTTCAAATGATTTTGTTTAACAGGAGGGAATCTATCTGAAACCAGATGAGAAGTGAAATCAAGCAAAAAGCTAATTCGTTAGTTGGAGCAGTGAGAAAAAAATGGAACTCCTATGACTGGTATCTGCAGAAATTTCATCAAATTTTGATAGAACTTGCCTGAAAGTGACACTATTCACGGAAAGACTCGGAAGAGAGAAAGTCAAATACGAGTGTTATTAAATTAAAACATTTATTAAATTGAGTTAGTGTACTTATATAACAGAAGCGGAATATTTTCTAACTTACACTGGGTATTAAATATTTAGATGACCAGGGAAGTTCTTGACTGCCATTTGTGGCAAAAAATGGCAGATTTTAAAGTATTCCCAGAAGCTTTCATATCACATTGTATTCATCCAGCTTAAATAATTCACAATACATAATTTGCAAAATCTTAAACGAATTTTTTGATATTTCATAACATTGACACTTATTTGTCCAACTTGCCTTTTGAGTCGAAGAAGTTTCAGAAACAGTTTATGAATAAAGAGAAGCAGTCGTGTTTGCTGTCGTGTTTGCCATCGTTGAACTCGTCGAAACAGAAGTGTAGAAATCTTGTGTATACGGCATTCAGCTAACAAGTGTTACTATACCGTATAAACAAGTAATAACCCTGGTTCTCGTGTTTAAGAAACAGCTGATAAAAATAGATTGCGCCGCAAGTGCACAGTATTAGTATCGAACTGAAGTAAAAATTACAAATTAGAGCGTGAAGGAACTGATTTTTAAACTGAGACAACACTCCGAGTTTCGAATTACAATTTTTCTTGCTCGATATGTGAACGTTCTCAAACTCCATGCAGCCACCGAATTTCTTCTCTGACCAAGACAAGTTGAAGAATTTCACACAGAGGCCGACATAGCCCAACGGATACGCGCCGGCGGTTACACAATTTGGGGGGGTAATCGGAAAATATATGAGTACATACCACTTGTTAATCGAGAGTTAGGCCAATACGTCAAGGCCGAGTATTGAGATTTCCTTTCGATAAGCGAACGGGAGAGGTTAATAAGTTGTTTATTACATGGCCTTTCTCTTCACGCTGAGAAAAACTTTCATAATGACCGGTCGTTAGATTAACCAGCCAATTGGAGCAAGCGAACTATAAAATTATTTATAACGCAAGCTGTTACAGGAAAATCTTGCCCGATCGGCAGCCAATTACAGCAGGCGCACTATAATAGCCATATTATTACGGCACAAAAACATGATTTTAGTTCTTAAAATAATTCGCATGTTCATGACAGCTTTTGCATTGACTTTGGCTACTCGAAAATTAAATAGCGCTACTATTAGTTTAATTTCGTTTTTCTCAAAGGAAAAACCTTTCAGCCCTAATACCGCGAGAAAACCTAGTTTTTAAACCAATTTCAAAATCGTCTTGAACTTCGTTTCTTTGTAAAAATGTAAACAACTCAGAGTAGTTTTAGCTCAATAACAAAAGTGACTTTCTGCGTAGAATCACAAATGCTACTTTCTGTGTTTTACCTTTTATAAACTATAATTTATACTAAACTATTGACTGCTTTTAAGAATCGAAACGGATATCTATAAAACAGAGAATCTAACTAACTATTCAAGTAACGCAATGGCATTTAAGTTAAGGATTGAAAGTTTTTAAGTTTATGAACCGTCGAATAATTGTAATTCTGTTGTAGAAAAAGTGCGTTAATCCGCCTAGTCAGCAAAAGATTAGAATACTATATGAAAGAAAACTACTTATAGTTTCTTAAAACAGTCTGAAGAAAATGTACAAAAAGAAGAGATTTTAACTATGTTAGCTGTAGAGAGAAACTAACAAGCTAAAAGAGTAAATCGAAGAGAAGAAACCCAAGACTGAAAAACTGCACCTAACTTGACCCGTGGTATTGGTATTTGCGATAACATAATAAAACAACACTTATAATTATTCCACAGCGACGCCTTTGGAAACCTCTTGACGCCGAGGTCTTAGGTTTCCCGGTAAAGACCGAGCAAATGAGGTTAATACGGTGTCTATCATTTAATTTTTTCTAATCTAGTCAAAAAAATAAAGAAAGCGAAATATAAAAAAGTGGTAAAAAATTTGCCTGCGGGCGTTAAAAGATGAAATCCTTCTCTTTCAAAGCCAATCAGATTGCAGCATTCTGTCTGGCTATGTTATAAAACTTGGTAATAAAATACTGAAAGCAAAGGTTATTGTTTACATCGGTTGTTTAAAGTCTCTATGAAGCTTACTTTTTTTAGTTCCATATCAAAAGTAAAACCAATTAATAAAAGAAATTTTCGAAAATAGAACCTTTTCTCGCAGTTCCTGTCATATTTTGTAGAATGATGACGTAGCAGGAGGCCTATTACGTAGCACGAAGCATGAAGCAGAGACAATCTTTTTTTTTCAAAACATCGAATCCTGGCTACAATAGTCATATTGTTATAACTTTAATCAATGAATTATTCCCTTGAAATTGTTTGAAATAGAATTTCATGACGTTTTTTTTCAACAGAAATGAAATTTTTTAATCAAAAACCACGAACTCACTACTGCTACATCACAGGTTACCAGCCCCCTGCCTGCTCGGTCAAAATTTACATTCCAATCATTTTTTTTTATTAAAAAGCATACTAAGACGTGGAAATTTTCTTTGGTTCTTCGAATTTTGAGTTTTCGGATGACGACAACTTTAATCCAAAAAGTAAAAGTTAAGCTAGATAGTTACTTTAATTCCCTCTGTACGATTAAGGAGTAAAAAAAAGACAAGTTCGTTACTTTTTTTGCGTTGTGCTATGTTACGAAAACGCTCAACTACACATCAATTCATGCAATAACGTAAACGCTCTAATAAGCCCCACCG
>JAOBAT010014836.1:0-10007 GCA_026413305.1 Hydrozoanthus tunicans | reverse complement strand
TTGGAACATCCAACCCGATGTCACTGAATACTTGGTGGGGACCCCCCCCCCCCCTCCCAAATTGGACCCCCTGGTTCATGTAAGCAGACAGGTTATGGATCATGGGTCCAAATCCGCGGTGAAATCTGCAATTACATCGGTTCTTGTATAGTAAGAACTAGCGACTGTCTCTATTAAATACTCGCATACTATACTGTAACTGAAGCCATGAACTACACAACGACTATAAAAACTTTTATTTATCTGTAATCTTCATAAACGTCAAAGAGTAAAACTTTTCGCATAAGATTTAGCAAAATTATTAATATTTCTTATAATATTTGATTATTTTCACTGAAGAGGTTGAGCTCAACATGTGTTCATTTAATGTTATTCTTAAGAAGAAAGAGTTGAAGAACAAACCATTTGAACAGGGAACCAGTAACAAAGAGATAGGAAAGGCATTTCATTAACATGTGCTTACTTGTATAAAACTCCTCGTGTTTCGTTTGACCGACAAAAGAAATTATAGTTGCTTAGGAGAACTCCTAAGTTTGAACCGGCAACTGGCCGGCGGTTTCAAAGACACATATAACGCCGTGCCAGGTTCGAGTTCATATACAGAGATAGGTTACAGACAGATGTAGGTACATACTGCTGAGCTGTATTTGATTCTGAGTTCAATTAAACTCTTGTTTGAGTTGAGTTGTTCGAGTTTCGTTGAAACCCTGTCACGTCGCCAGCCGTACACCGTCGCATCAGCTCTACCAAGCTAATTCCCCCAACCGCGATGTGTCTTAAACGAGAAGCCAGTAATCAAACTAATCATTAAAAATACAAGAACGTGTGTACATATTAAGTTCTACTTACAAGGAACTGTGTAGAGCGGATGGTTGATGAAGTAACTTATAAAGGCTGCAAATCCCCTGAAAAATGGAAAGATGATCTTAGGCTAATAGTCTGCTCGGTGAGACGAGGCTTGAAAAAGACATAGCTAACTTTCAACAAAATCACCTTGGCAGCTAGTTTATAAATATAACTTTGTAACAACGGGTAAACAAAACTGAGGGCGAAACCAGTTCAAGCAAGATGTAGTATTTCATGCAGTATAGTACAAAATTGGACTTAACAACTACGGTACGTGTAGCCTCCAGTACTGCAGGAAAATGCATTAAGTACTGGCTACAAATTATCTGAGTTGTCGTAGAGGTCTGTACTAGTCTTGCTTCATGAGACGATAACACAAAACGTTGCCATGTCCAGTAAAAGATCCAGTTTATTGTACTATACTTAATAGCATAGTAAGCAGTTTGTACCAAAAACTTGTTTGCATTGTTCTGTCTCGTGTATTATATTTTGAATGAAAAAAACTGCTTCATGTCCTTTACCTTCAGTGATACAATAATATATCTTGTAGACACACACGGTTACTGGTTTCACGACCATTTGCCTGTTAATAACCACAACTTAGCGCTGTTTATTTCTTTACCGATCAATGAAGCAAACCATAAAAAACCTCAATTTCCAGGGGGTAACACTATCAGTACAATCTTATAGATATCGAAATTATAGCAGTTTTCCATGACTTTTCATGACCATAAACGAAGTCCTGTAACTTTCCAGGCCAGGAAAACGAAATCCTAAAATCTTATGACTTTCCAGGCCTGAAAATGAAATTCTTAAGTTTCCGTGACTTTCAGGCCTAGAAAATGAAGTTCGGAAGTCCCATGGCTAAACATACTGTAATATCAAGAAACTGATGCCATCACCAAATTCAGTGCATCACTATTATTTTGCAAAACTGCAAAATTTCGTAAACGTTTCCCAAAAAGTAATGCGGATAAGAAGCCTTTTGAAACTTAATTCTGTGCCCCTATTATTACAAAGAAGTGTAAAGGAAAAACATGGACATGAAACTGATTGGGCATCGATGCCCGTCCACCTTACTTTTCATTGGAAAATCATCCATCTTCAAATTTTCTATCTTTGTCAAATGCAGCCAATCTTTGCAAGACTTTGTAGCTTTATACTATTATTAATGTACTAAGATTGACTCTAGACTTGTTTTCCAGATTGACTGAATGTATTTCTATGCCATGCTAGCATGATAAAGGTCTAGATATCTAATCTATCCCTGACAGAGGAATAAAGCCTAAATTTAGTCACTTACCAGTAGTAACCACAGTTCTGTGAAACAAAGAAGAAAATTAGTTCAATACAAAGAATCTACAAAATAATTATTATCAAATCTCTCAATAGTCTTCTATACATCGACTGCAAATATGTAATTGTTCTGTGTCTTTGTATAAATACTTAATCATTCTACGTTTTGCTCAAGTTATTTAAGTAATGTCTTGGATTGAGGATAAAAGAATTGTCCTGTTTCAACTCATCAGCCCCACCCAATGTTAAAATACATGCAGTCTTTTGACTTTAAATTTCAATTATCATTTTTTTCTCGGCCATTCTGACTTAATAAACAACCAGAAAGAGGAGTAACAGAAAACATTACTCAATCTTTAGGTACATTTAAGGACTGAAGCCTCTGGGGGTTAATTTGTATAATAATTCTAGTTGTAGCTTCATAAAAATTTTCATAAAATTTGTCCTGCAAGCAATATTAATGCTTTGACTAATATGCTCTTATCAACATTCACTTCTGAGTTTGATACCATAAGCTCGATGCATATGACAGAATTAATTTTTGACAGCCATACATACCCTGAACAAATTGGCTATTGGCATAGTGGCATGAGAGAATCGATGGATGAAGAGTGTCTCTAGAAGCCTCTTGCCATAGTGGATGGACCAACATACTGCTGCTATGCTGTACCATGGGCAAATAATAACAAAAAGTCCAAAAATGCCATTGGAAACTTGCATACAAATTTAGACCACGCATATAATACACATTCCACTCATTGCCAGATATATACTGTAGCTTATCAGTGGGGTTATTGGAAATTATTCATATAGAAAAGTTCTTCCTACTTAATATAAAGAAAGTATAAATAAGACAGCACTTCTATTATGAATAATTACAGCAGTCAGTAACAGGGTTTTCAGTAGCAATTGCCAAGAGGGGTCCCAGAGGCGACTTCGTTCTTGAATGAGGGGTCCCAAACAAAACCCAGTGAGAAACAAAAATTCCATATTTATGTCCCAAATAATTTTTTGCGTAAAATACGCAATATTTTCCATTAATGAAAACCCTGAGTAAATTTCAAAATTTTTTAGCTTACATAGGATTTAAAACAACTGGCAGTTCAATTATGTCCAGCTAAATTAGGTATTCATTCATTCAAAATGGTCACTCCCCCTCGGGGGGAGTGGGAGGATATAAGTTATTTGGTTGGCCTAGGGGAGACTCCCTTGAAAAGTGGGTAGGGGTGCTCGCAAACAAATTTTAAAGCGATCCTAAAAGGTATGCATAAACTAACAGAGATGCTGAACTCATACACTAATTTAAGATGTTCAACCACAAGTCATTTTAACCACAACTTTTGGTGTAAAGGGTCTCATTTTTTACCCTATAAGGTCCGTTGAGCAACCCTACTTACTTTTCAAGGATGTTCCCTATATCTGGAATAATACTGGCATTGAAAGAGGTAGGCTTATACACACAGTATTCAAGAGCACTTAGAGGGCTTTTTCAAGACATGGGATTTCATGACACAGTACATGGTATGTACATACATACATGTCACTATAATTATTTTAGTTACAGTATGGGACAAGAAGTTTACCACCAGGGAAATTTTATACTTACTGAACAACTTTAGGTATAGGCTTGGCTAATGATCCAGCACCATATATTATGGCTGGTCGCGGGTAGAACATCAGGTAGACAATTAGTGGGCCAGCATACTCAGCAATAAAGACCTGTATCGATGTGATCAGCTCATCGATTACCATCATGATAAAATTAGTGTAATATATTGTATATTCAAGAGCTTGGATTGGATATGAGACTGTAATCATGCATTAGACAAAGAGGCATGTAACACGAAGGTTGGCTTTAATAATTTCATATCCAACAAGGGTTCAAAATACAGTAGCTGCCAAAGATAAGCGGTTAATTTGCTATCCTTCCCGAGACAATTGTTTTCAATTACAATTTAAGATGGGGAATCAAAAATTGGATAGCTGCTTGTAAGTTCAGAGATCAATGAACCCAATTAATATTTCATTGCCTCAAAATGACTGCAATTGAGAGATGAGAAGCATTAAAAAAATTATATTTTCTTGCTATCATGTCATGTACAATCAGTTCATGCCAAAAGCAGCCAGTCAAAATTATGGTCTTGTGTACATAGAACACTATCAACAGAACCAATCCAAATGCCCAAAAAGGCAATACTGGAGGTTGAAATTTAAAAAGCTGACTATCAGTAAAGAATAAATAAAATTATATGCAAGACCCTTGATGTAAACAAACTGACATTGAAAACAAAACACACTTGTTCCAAGAGTAGTAAGCTATCAATAATAATTCTATTAAACACAAAAAAGTACAAAAGATTGTATACATAACATGTTCTAATTTTACTCACAGTCTTCCATGCAATTTGAGGACCTACATGTATAGCAGACAAAAACCCAGTTAGCAATAAGTCCTTTGTTAATTACCCTATCCAGACCGGGCTTTTTTCTGAATAATAGACAGTAAAACAGTACTTATGACCTGAATGATCGTACAGGGCGGAAAAATCTTCCAAATTCATTATTTGTTATTAGTACAGGGCAAAATAACAACAAGTTTTTTTTTTTTTTTTTATGACGGAGTCACGGGAGAACAGACAATAGGACTCGAGGTCCCCTTCGAGGTCTGCCACCCGGGACCTATGGTTTAACGTCCTTATCCGAGAAGACGCGAAGGGTCTAACCGTTTGCAGATGTTGGAGCAAAGGCAGCACCTTCTCCTCAGTTGTTTTAAGATCCTGAGTGAAGGTCCGGGACTGGGAATCGAACCCGGGCCTCCCGCACGACAGACTGGTGCCTTACCAACTTGACTAACCAGGCGGCGGTAAAGTATAGAGTGAAAAGACTTAAAACTCAGCTGACAGTAGTTTTAATATCTATATCAGTGTGGAAAGTCCAAAAAACATGTTCTACTGCTAATTACTTTTAAAAAGCTTAAGGTGTCTCTTGCTTTGTACAGGTGTCCAGCATACACTGGAAATAAACTGATACGACAATAATATACTGTAAACTGCTTAGTTTCTGATAAAAGAACTTCAACAAAACATATGCACAATACACAAATATGAATCAATTGATCAAGGTTACACAAGATTTGCCAGTAGTGCTATTCAAGTTTCTAAAAATGAAAGTAATAATAGTGATTGAGAAGAAGCACAAAAATTAGTTAATGTGCCATACCAAGATCTTTGAAATAGAGTTGAATTGAGTCTCCAATTGCAAGTGACTCCAGGGTTTGATCATCTTTCAGAGATTTCCCTCCTGAATAAAACAAAAACACCATGAGATGATAATTTAAACTTGCAAAACACAGAGAGAAATTTTTACACAGTCATCAATCAACATCCAATCCCATGACTTAAGTGACTTTGTATGAAATAGTAAATCTCCCAATGGTTCTTGAGAAATAGAAGGGATAATGTAGGGAGAATCAAGAACTTCATCAAGTCACTTAATATATTTATGTTTTTGTACTAGACCCTGACTCGAGCTCTTCAATTGGTTTAAAGTTTAATAAAGTTTAAAGGCTTTAAAGACTAGACATTCTGAGTCAAACAGCAATATCTATTAGTCTTCAATTCTGACACAGAGGAAAACAACAAACAGTACTTCAGAAGCTTTTGCAAAGCAAACACAGAAACTTACTTGCTTCAAGCTTAAAGGATTGCCTTTCAGGATAGTACTTAGGGGCTGAAAAATTTAAAAAAAGTAGGTCACAGATTAATGATACTGTTCAAAGAACACATGTCAATTACAGATTGTACTTGGTGAAATGTGATCAATGATGAACCCAGCTTTCTCTAGATCTGTGAGGAGTGCAAATGATTATAGCTCTAATCATGTAACCCCCTAACAAAACTAAATTTGTTTATATTATTTCATTTCTAATAACATATTTTTAGCTAATGTTTCCTTTTGTTCCTTTCAAAGAGTATTCTAAAAGTACAAAAGAAACTTTCAGTTAAAAAAGAGACGAAGTTGATGTCATTTGAACACATCCCAATTGTGGATATGGTGAATTAATTTTTTGTTATGTCCTGATGAAGCCGACACATAGAGGCAATAAATCTAAACAGACAAGATAAGTTAACATACTGTTAACTCATCGATCTGGTTGTGCTTAACTCAAAAGTAACAGTAAATAAAAATAAAATAAATTTTTTTAAGCATGTCTGCAATTTTTCTCACACTTGTGTGAACACCATGCGAAGGTGGTGACAAGTGAAATAAGGTAAGAAATATTAAATTTGCATATGTGTTGTCAAAATTCTGACAATTTCCAGAGCCTTTAGCTTTTTTTTGTAATTGTCACCCATGGTATTAATAAATTATACCTTTCTTATGAAACTTCTCCTTTATTTCTCCAATTGTTGTACAGGGTTCTAACTATAAAAGAAAGGAAACATTACTTTTGCCAGTTTAACTATTAATTTTCATACTGGTAAATATAGAGTTATGTTGATGGTACTTAAGGTATGCATATTTTTTCATATATGAGAATAGGGACTTTGGCCAAGGTTCAAACTTAAATGGATATCATGATCGAGTTACTCATCAAGCCAATGTGCTGGTTCCTATGGTAAAAACTAAAACATAACACTGGTCAGTTTCTTCTAAAATAACATTTATTTAAGAAAACATCAAGTTAATTGAATCACTTACATCTTCCAAAGAAGTGATGACTTTCAGTGTCCGTGTGTCCGTTACATCAACCTAGTGTACAGTTAAAAAAATTCCATATTTTAGTATATAGTCAATTGTGAAATAATTTGAACTTTTAAAAAAAATCAAATAAATTTATAAAACCATATTTGAAACCATATTGGAGATCTTTTATTCACATTATAGTAAATAGGGTCATCAAATAATTAATCAGGCAATTCTTGAATTAGTCAAACCAAAAGCTGTGTCAAAAGCAATGCATGTACACCAAAGGCTACAAAAAACTTCATCAAACAACTGTCGACTAAAAATATTGTTTTATTATTGCCAATGAGTATTATATAGCCAAGGGGAAAATCCTGAGGTTGCACGGCGGCAGACAATAGAATGAGCTGATCAGTGTGCACATGTAAATGAAACTGGAGAATGAAGATAAATGCTCTTGAAACTACAACATAAATTTGTAATGCGATGAGCAATAGGAAATAATTACAAAGATGTAAGAACCAGTCACACTTATGTCTAGTACTAATGCTGTTCGAGCTACAGTACACGTACGTATGCATGTCAAATAAACAAAATGTAAATAGCTATAATGACCAAAACTAAAAAAATTGTGTTAACAGTGTTGCTCGCTGGCAGTAAGCAAAAGCTACAATTATTAAGTATTATATATTTGTATAAAATTTGATATTAATGGCCATTCCTCAGTCAGAAAAATCATAACCCTATAACCCACAAAATTATGTGCATGTCTATATTGAATATTCAGTAATGTTATAATTAGCAACAACACACTAGTCAAAATTTACAGCCTTGTTTTTTTGGATGGTGCAATGTCATTCAGTTTTATAGCATAATTATGATTTTTAATTTTGGGGAAAAAAATCCACTCTATACAGTTTAATTCTGGACTGTATGATTATCAATTTTCAACATTTTGCACTCTTGTTGTGTCAGTCTGCCACTTTAGTAGTGAAGTAATTCCTAACAAACTAAATGATGTGGGTATAACCAACTCTTAGCTTACACAATGCAAGTGACACCTTTATTTGAATAGTAGCAGACAAGTTTTACTGGACTTTTCCACACTGATACTGATATAATACTTAGTCTAGTCTATCGTTACTGATGATTTGATGTTATATGGCTTTTCTGCTCTATACTATTTTTCCCCCATACTATTATCAAGTTCAAAGATTTTTCCATCATGTACCATTATATTGCATTTTGTACTGATATTCAGAGTTCCAGAGTAATTCAATTTAAATTACATTAAAAAAGTATATTCCAAGTAATTTATCTCCAGTCATTTTAGCATCATGAAATGCAGAAAATACTAAACACAGCTGATTCATAACAGTTTGGAGTTTACTCTTTCACTAGATTACACTCTGGACCAACAGTAGCTGTTGAAGAGGGGTTAAGTTTGAATGCAGGATAAATAAGACAGTACATGTACTTTCTTTAATCCTGGGGTTATATAGTTATTGCAATGTTGAGCTAGTAAAACATGTCCCAAAGATAAATAATTGCACTAAAAAGGGGATAAAATTAACATGATACAGAGCAAGGTTTAATTTTTATTCCTAAGGCCTCTACGGGCAAAGGATAACTGATTGGCTGTGAATAGTAATTGAACTCTGGATCCAGCTGAAAATTGAGCCCTGGTCTTACATAGAACTCAGGTGTCTTACCAAACAATCTCATTATTATTGTAACATAGATGCCGATTCTCTATTTATTCTTCAAACTGACATCTTTGGAAAATATCAAAGAAAAAGATAAGCTTAAATGATTCTTTTTGCACTTGGATCAATGGTTGCTCTTGGGCTACCTGTGAAAAATATGTAATTGTGCAATCTTTAACGGCTAGGCGGTGTAACATGCACAGTTCGTCATGCTGAATTAGCTCAAAAACTGAAAAATCATGTGCATACAAATTATGGGCATGTCTATCTATGTTGAATATTATGTAGTGTTTGACTTAACAACGACACATGAACACACTGGGCAAAATCTACATACATACTTAGATACAGCCAAATGTTTTCAGACGGTGCAACATCTAAAAACTGTACATAGCGCTACTTTCAACTGATTTTAAATGAAACTTGTCTTTTTTAAAGGGCAAAAATTTTGTCAGCGGAAAAAGCATTAATACATCAAGCTTCTTTACCTTCATCACGCCACTAACTAAAGATCCTCAAAAAGTTACGATCGACCAATTTCGCTTCTCTTGAATTTGAAGTGCAGTGCGCGGAGAAAATGAAATTCGTTACCAGTCCTTCACTGACGGCACAAATTTTTCCAGTTAGGGGAGGGTAAGGGAAGCTAGGCGCCTTGGGGAAAAATAATTTTGCGCACAACTAGTTGTACCCGCAGATTTCGTGGATGCCTTTGCAATATTTTCGGGTTTTTTTAGCAATACAAACATTGTACTGTGGGTTATATCAGGTAGGTTCAAGATAAAAGCATTAACTAAAATTTGCTCCAGATAGAAATGAACAGGTTTGACTGCCAGTGACAATGTCAGCTTTTTGCAAATAAGCAGCTAGCTAACTAGTTACTGATAGCTATAGACAATAAAGACGATTTTCTTTATTTTCACACAGGCCTAGTATTCTCTTTCTCTATTTTTGAAATTACTGATTATGATTCATATTCAGTTAGTGCTGTTTTAGAGGCCTCTATACGCACGGATATAATATATATTTGTTGACAGTTCAATTAACCGAATGAAGAAAAAGAAATCTGACTGCATCTATAGACTATAAATGGTTCAATGTTGTCTTAAAACTCAACAAAAATCTTATTATCTGAGGGATTGCGGCGATTTTAGGTTGAATCTTTTTATTAAGGAAAAGGAATATCGCATGTAATGATTGCGTACGCCAGACACAACACGGAGTATACCGAACAGACGCGATGTTTTTGTTTTGCGCTGACTTGTTTTGAAAGTGCACGAGCATAAATATATTGTACGTGACTACAGGCACGTTATATACTGGACTTCCTAACGGGAACTGAATGTACTAGGTTTCCCTGTAAAAACTCAAAGGACAGAGATCTTTAATTTGTAACTTAATAAAGGCATTGAATCTGTGCCAATGGAAAAAAAGAAAAGGGAGCCGATGGAAGGGGGGGGGGGGGGGGTGGGGGGT
>JAOBAT010014825.1:0-10007 GCA_026413305.1 Hydrozoanthus tunicans | reverse complement strand
GGGGAGGGAGGGCAGGGGGGAGTGGGGTTACTTAAACCCATTTCACTTCTTTGATTACCATGAAAACATAAAGCTTAAATGAACCTTTATGGTTCATTTAATTGACAACTATGGTTGTCTCTGTTACTCTACGGTTGTTTTTTTTCATGCATGCTGTTTGCCTAATAACTTGACCTAACACAAAAATGGTTTAGCAAACTTCTCTTAGGGATCTAAATAACTTTTTCGAAAAACACACGCACACACAGAAAACGTATTGTGATGACGTCATTATATTGGACGTTGACTTACCAGTGTCAAAATATGTGTTAATAAACAAAAACAGTTGTACCAAAGCTTTTGCTAATCTGTCAAGCAGCAAAAAGTCAAAGCCAAAAAATCGAGGGAGAAGGGGTCAGTTTGACCCCCTGCGAGAGGCTTCTAAGGTTAATAAACGTTGTAAGAAAACAATTCAGCCTTCTACTTCTTCTGTCTACTTTTTAAAGGTTTAGAAAAACATGCAACCACTCATCAATAGAACTTGTCAGCATATATCGATCATCCACGCGTATAAGAAATAAGTCAGTGAGTTGTTACCTTGAATTATGATGCACCTCTCGTGTGTCGATGAGTTTTGTCTTTGAGCCTTTAAACATAGCAAACACTGAGTGATTAGTAAACTGTACCAAACTGAAAAATAATGACAACGAAACTTAATTAAGCATGCAAAGTAAACATGCATGCAAAAAAACGAAAAACCAAACAACTCGATCTTTATCTATATATCACAATTTTATTTTTGATCTCAGGCTGAATGCTCTTTAAGACTTTTGGGAGTTTAGCTTCAATTGTTCTTAGATATACTCAAACGTGTTCGATGTACACGTTTTTTGTAAAACAATAATACGGCTCGAAAAAAAATGTACTGCTTCTTACACAATTAAACTGAGGGTGTGTATGCATTCTTAATTTTTTTAAGCGCAAAGGTTCCGGAAGTATGAAACTATACAGAAATAAAAATGAATGAAACCATAATTTTGTACCGTAAATTGTAACAAAAAAGTTCTAGGCCATTTCTTAGCCTCGAGTGTGTTCTAAGCGTGTTCTTGAATTTTGGCCGATTTTTTGCCAGGCATTCTTGCGACTGATAGGTTCTTATAAAAAACTACAGTGTAACCAAAACTCTAACATATGTTTACCATTTCACAAGTGATGAAGGAAGTGTTTTGTGATTAAAATGGCACGGTAGAAAAAGTACACAGCCAACATCACCGAGGGAAAGAAAT
The DNA here is from genome assembly GCA_026413305.1 of Hydrozoanthus tunicans. Lineage (NCBI taxonomy): Eukaryota > Metazoa > Cnidaria > Anthozoa > Zoantharia > Hydrozoanthidae > Hydrozoanthus > Hydrozoanthus tunicans. The sequence continues at coordinate 8,742 of JAOBAT010014825.1, read as the reverse complement.
ATATCTGGCGTTTCTTAAGAAAAAGAAGGTTGAAAGCAAGCGTTAATTTCAAACGTTAACAATCCGGTGTTTCCAGTTGTGGTTCAAACCTTAAAGTTGGAAAAGGTTAAGATAATTATTTTGTCAAGGAACAAAATCTAATGACAAGAATGCTTAAACGATATTCCAGGTCGAGTTTTCTCGGCCGTTGCTGCTGAGCGGATTCGATGTTCAATGGACTTCCTACTCCTCGTGGAATTTGCAAATGGACCATTTATCACTAATTGGGTGCACGATTTCCCCTCGTCCTGTGAGGTGTTATAACTTATTTTGCAACGCGTTACGCGAGTGCTGAGTTTTTAATTTATTTGTTGGCTATCAACCGCTTTCTGGTGTTCTTTTATTTTCCCTTTCTTCAATTGTTGATTCGTCTCCCTAATGTAACCTTCGCTACAGTGCGCACGTTGTATAACATTCTGAGCCGCGAACTTGGTTTTAAGGAAGATTAGTGTTAGGTTTAGGGAACATTGCTAGCGATGGTGTAGAGGCTTAAAACCTAGGATTCTCTTTATTAACAATAAGCTGTGACGTTCCCTTGATGTACGATACATAACTTGCTGTATCCTCCATCCTGTCGAGATCGAAATTTTGGCCTTAAGGCGTTCACAATGAATCGTTTTGGATATCCGTTTCGCCTATAGTGTCGAGATCAATTGCCGTTTCTGCTTTGTGCGTTCAGATCTAGCAGTTGGTCTACAGTAGTGTAACCGGCCGTCTTTTTTAGATATTATTATTATTATTTTTTTTTAGATATTATTGTTATTATCACTTATTATTATTATTATTATTTTTTTTTTTTTAGATATATTTTTTTTTTATTTATAGATCAGAGCGCTTAGATTTTTCTCCCGATTTGCGTGCGATTGTATCATAGTTTTTTAGCGGGTTCGAAACGATATATTTAGTTATTTTAATTGAGTTTAATTAACTTATAATGCTGCGCGGGATAATCAGCTCACAGCTGATTCATAGAAAGACATGTCAATTTCTATGAATTAACTGTTGCCTCAATGTTAAATTTTCAGAAAAGATTTAGAGTGGAACTACGGTTAACGAAGGGCCAGGAAAAATTGGCCGGTATTTTTTGAGAGAATAATTTATGGACATTTGCCGGTTGACCAAAGAAGCGACCGTAATAATGACGGAACTTCGTATCAACAAGTTAGCCCAAGGAGGGGTTCCGATGTACCTTAATCTCTCTCCTAATATTTTAGAATAAGACAGAAAGGAAACAGACATGAACTTCAGTGTTACCCTTGGAGTTCTCTTTGCTAGAAAAAGTATACCATGCATGTCTCACAACATTTCAGAGCAAACAAAAAGGAATTAATAACCCCACATCATCTAGATCTACTTTCGAAATCCAAATATTTTTACATCACAGACGGTTTGAACTACTGTGTCAGTCACCTTTGAAGGGATGCTTTTATCACCACTGTCTTCTTTGCGATCGCGATCTGGGGAGCGCACAAACCGTTTTTGTTCACCTCTTATGTTATGGAGGTGTACAGAAGTCAAAGTAGACAATTTCGGAGGCTCGCGAGCTGCGTTCTGAAGTGGTAACTTGTCTTCTTCCTCTAGATGTTCCACGCCAGCCGACTTGGCGTCATACTTGACAAGTCCTGACAAGTCCAGCTGGACAATCTTCATTCTATCCTCAAGCTCAGTTAGTCGTCGGTTGTCATGAAGTACTAACCACGAAACCGCCAAAATCACGAGAAAGTTAAAAGCTGTCACTGACTTAACTAACAGCAGGTTTTGATGCTTTGTCTCCATTCTGTATGTGTACTAAACTGATTCATTTGTTTGCTCACATAAATAATTATGTGGCAAGTTTTAAGTTACACCAAGGTCATTGAATTAAGCGTAATTGATATCTTGTTTCGAATGCACTCACAAAAACAATTAGGGAGATTTAATACCGCGTATACGCTAGACACGAACGTGAAATGTGATCACGTCAGCAAGATTTCCCCGCGTCTGCCGTTTCACGTTTGTCGTACGTACGCCAAGGTAAGGGATTTCGCTTATGATGCTTACACGGCGTCGCTGGCGTGTTTTAGCTTTAAGCTCGCGTCAACATGAAGCTAAATCAAGAAAATAATCTTGACAGAAAAATTGATACGGCAAACGTCAGACGACAAATTGATGTTTGGCGTCTCACGTATACGCGGTGCTAAATCTCACTAATATCTAGTGCGACTGTACTCACAAAAATAAATTTGAGGCAAGTTTTAAAGTTACTCCCAGGTCATTGAACTAAGCGTAGTTGATATCTCGTGTCGAATGTTTAGCACCTTGTGCATAATATTGTCATTTTTGGTATCCTTTTTATAAACGTGAAAAAATATATATTAAGCCTTAAATTAGGCATTTTCACACTCATAAGCAGGACTTTCGTATGCCAACTGTTTTGACTGGCCACAGGTCTTACAAATATCACCGCTGAATCCTGTCGCCCAGACAAAACAATGGGAAATAAACACAGCAGATCATTATGAACTGCGGTGCATACGCGAAAACAGATTTAAATCTCAGAAACCATCACATTTGTAAGAACTGTTGCCCGCTAAAAACAGAGGGCTAGAGAAACTGCGCGTTAGTTTGAAAATGCCTTATTTTCCCCCTTCAAAGCTAAGTTTAACTGATTTTGTAAAGCAACAACTTTAATATTAGAGTTGCGAACGATTGATAATCGTGGCAAACAGTACCGAGAAAGAATTGGTAAATGAGACCGTTAACTGATTGCTAAAAATTTAGAGAACTTTAAAACTAAAAGTTAAAAAAGGACCAAACAAAGAAAACGACAAAAGAGATTCAATCCAGATGAAGGCTAGGTGAGCTGATTTCTATAAACCGGAAATGGACTCTACTCTCTACAGCGGGGAGACTGATACTTCGAGTTTGGTTGCTAAACTTTGTAACAGGAACAGTATTGGTTGCACGTGTGAGAGCTAATGATTAAAAACCGTAAAAATCGCCAATTTTAAGCGTATATTAACAATTGTTAGCTGTGGCGTCCAACATCCAGAGCAATCGGGACCCGACATCTACTGGCAAGACATCCAGCAACAAGAAACAAGCTGCGTTCACAGCAAAGATTGCATCAAGTATCCACTTGCAAACCTACAGAAACATTACTTTTCAGCAAGGGTTCCATTTATCAGAAAGTTGGGGTTACAAGAAACAACACAACGTATCTTTTTCTTTCTGTTAAAAAAATTTGTAGACTAAAAAATTGAAACTGAAGTGGAAAGATAACACACAAGAGAGACAAGTTACGTGATTTAAGCTCCATCATGTCACGTGGTTTGAGCTCTCTCATTGGTCAAGACAGGTCACGTGATTTGAGCTCCGAAGGATATTCAAAGCGTTAATGATTGACGTTGTCAAAAGCTTCAATTGTAAATGAACAAAAACTTTACCGGAACCGCTCCAATTCGAGTCTACCTCTTCGTTAGGCTTTCCGCGTCTAACGAAGCCGCGAAAGAATATAAAAAGAAAGAGTTGTTCAACAATTGGTTGGTGATACTTCTAGATCAATTCTTTACAAACTTATAGTTCCCGCGGTAATTAACTCTGTATTAGAATTAAAAAGTTATTCAAAACTCAGCTGTGCTCTGATTTCTAATTCTTAAATAATGGCAAGTTTGAATAAACTTCTAAGCTTAGTTATGTATCTAAGTGTAGTTACTTTATTGTACTGTGTTATCTTATATTTATTAACATGTAGCTCTAAAATTAATTTATTGTAAACATGGGAAACACAGGCAAAATAAAAACTGAAACTTTTTTGATAAGCGTCCGTGCGTTTTGCTTATGTACTGTCCCTGTGTTCGTTTGCTTCACTTCCTCTTACATAAATATACTCAAACTAAGATACATCTGTTCGCCCTAAAATGATTTTTCCATTTCTAATAGTTGAGGTCATAACCCAAAGGCCCTATGAATTATTTATGAACCTCCTCGCCTTGTGTTTCTCTTCTTTTCAATACATGTATGCACTTGAGAGTAGTTCCTTTTTTATTGTATAAGATTATAATTTAAAAATATTTCTCTTTTGCAAACATACTATGTGTGTGACAAAGGCAAAAAATAAACTGAAACTGAAACTGAAATTGTATTTGGTTTTGTTATTTTGTTTACAAGTTGTTCGCTTGACAAAAATTACACATTTAATAACCATCAAAAACACAACTTGATATAGAACCTATCCAGTTTCATAAGAAAGACGATTTCCAAAAATGTCTTCTCTTCCTACAAGGAGGTTTTCGGTTTCTTTCAAAACGGTGGCCAGCATAAAATCCGTCGAAAAGTTCGAACCGACAGTGATCTTGCAATTTTCATCAACTCGCATATATATTCTCTGATATTATACAAACTAAGGTTGGTTAGTTTAGTAATTTAAGTTATCTTAAAACTACATTTATTCCAAATATTTTTGTTTTTAACACTAGAAAGCTATTCCTCTAAAGGATGGGGACGGAATGTTACCATTCCACTGCCTTCAGTATAAACTAAAAAGCCAGCAGTTTGACTTTGTAAAGTTCTTTCATCAAACACTTCATTTAATGTCACTTTAGGATTTTCTTCTACATTGGGTGAGTTATCTTTATATTCTTCACTTCCTCTCCTGCTGCTTGGTGCCGAGTCAACATCTTGCACGTAAGGAGAAAGAGGACCGCTGACCGCAATAACTGGCGAAGTTCTCCCATCATGCTCTGCTTCCTCACACGCCGTGGTCTTGGAGCTACCCAGTTTTGGAACTTTGCTAAATTTTGACGGCATCGCTTGCTTTCTACAAGGTAAAATGGCATAAATAGCTGAAAAAAAAAGGCGACAGTCTAGACTGCTAAAGCCAATTGCCTTTCATCTCCAACAGTTCGTCTTAATTGAAATACTTACTAATTACAAAAGACATATTTTACTTTCATGAGTACTTAATATGTTAGAAATTAGACATTGTTGCCGAAGGGTTAAAATCAGTCTGTTTTGGTGAGTTTAGGTTCTTTGGGTTTTCTTGTGTACAACTATTGGATCCCGGATATTGGGGCACTTTGTCTTGATTCACAAATTTCAGTTGCCCTAACAATGGGCTGAACAACTCTTCAGGGATTGATGACAAATCTTCGCCCCTTGACCACATGGGTAGCCGCCCCTTGGGCCCCTGGATCTAGCAATGGTCTCTAGCAGAGTTCTTCTTGCAGAGTGGTAAACTTACACTGCGCCGTTTTTCTTCCCCAAATTGACAGATACAGAAGACTAAAAAGTTTTGACAACAATTTCCTGAGAAACATGTTCAACACACCATGGTTTTCAAGCGACTTTTTTCCATTTTGGTCAACTCTATCGTAGGTCCATGTAAGAGGGTTGCAACTTGGTTACGAGTTATCTTGTGACTCTGCTCTCCATGTGAGTCTCTGTAGCTCAGTTGGTAGAGCATCTGACCGATAATCAGAGGGTTGAAGGTTAGACTCCCCTAAGTGAACCAGAAATTTTTTCTGATCACTTCAACTTGGGGAGCGTTTCTTTCTATCTTTCTATCCTGGGTTATTTTTATCAACCCAGACAGGTCACATGATGTTTCTAGCCTTAGCACGGTTGCATCGATGTCTGTCAGGTGTCATGTATCACAAGTACTATTCACAATGAGCCTCTGCTCTTCTACCTTTGCTATTGGGTGAGCTCTGCATTAACTAAGTTCCTAATAAGGCAACATCAGTAACTTGCAAAGTACTTACCGCTTAGATCTCAAGTGTGCGAGAATCGGGCTCAAAGTTTCCTTGCTTTTACCGCTGTTTCCATTGACAGAAAGACTCTACGAATACGAAATAACGTAAAAATGAAGGGGTGGAATGAAAAACACATTCTAGCAAGCTAATGACATAATACCGATGACCTTTAACAGAGAATGGAGAACCCTATAACGAAAAATAGAGGGCCAGATAACCGAGAAAGAAGGATCTTAATAAGAAGAATAGGGGACCTTATAACGGAGAATGAAGTGCCATAAAACAAAGAATGGAGGGCCATATAATAAAGAATGAAGGGCCGTATAACAAAGAATGGAGGACCTTATAACAAAGAATGGAGGACGTTGCAAAAAAAAAGGAGGACTTTGCAACAAAAAATGAAGGACCTTTCAATAAAGAATGGTGGACCTTATAACAAACAATGGAGGACCTTACAACAAAGAGTAGAGCACCTTGTAACAAACAATGGAGGACTTTACAACAAAGGGTAGAGAACCTTGTAACAAAGAATGGAGGACCTTATAACAAAGGGTAGAGAACCTTGTAACAAAAAATGGGGGACCTTATAACAAAGGGTAGAGAACCTTGTAACAAACAATGGAGGACCTTATAACAGACCTTATAACAAAGAATGGAGGGCCTTTCAACAAAGAATGGAGGACATAATGAAGAACGGAGGGCCTTATAACAAAAAATGGGGAACCTTACAAGAAAGAGTAGAGAACCTTGTAACAAAGAATGGAGGACCTTATAACAAAGGGTAGAGAACCTTGTAACAAAAAATGGGGGACCTTATAACAAAGGGTAGAGAACCTTGTAACAAACAATGGAGGACCTTATAACAGACCTTATAACAAAGAATGGAGGGCCTTTCAACAAAGAATGGAGGACATAATGAAGAACGGAGGGCCTTATAACAAAAAATGGGGGACCTTACAAGAAAGAGTAGAGAACCTTGTAACAAAGAATGGAGGACCTTATAACAGAGAACATAGGACCTTATAACAAAGAATGGAGGACCTTACAACAAAAAATGGAGGGCCTTAAAACTCAGGATGAGGGGTCTTTGTAACAAAAGCATTCATGGTATAGCTTTTTTTACATACCGTGTTTATGTCTTGTCGGCTCGATGTGTTGGAAACAATCTGTTGCTTCTTAATATCACCACTTAACTGTTTGTTGATCTTCTCCAGCTTTCCCATACGTTCAAGGTAGTGGTCCCTTTCCCGTCTCACCGTTTCTAGCTTCCGCACAGCTTCGTCCCTTTCTTGGTGAGCCTGTTTAACAATATCTCTCCAAATCTGGTCTCGCTCTTCCTTGATCTTCTCATACGTCTTGATAACACCCTCCTTTTCTTGGCATTTAGAACACTTCGGAAGCGAGATGATCCCATACGGATCGATAGCAGAGTTAGACTCGTGAGTTTTCTCGATAAAATCCTCCGAGTTTTGATCAAGAGGACGATTAAGCCAAGAAGACACTGATCGCTTTGTCTGTGAGGGAGAATGATCATTGCTTGCCATTCTTCGCGTTTCACTACAGAGTTTATTCAGTTGGTCGATTCGCTCAAGAGCGTCCGCGTGGTTTTTCTCCATTTCCATGAGTGCACTCAATGCCTGATTGCGTTCAACCACAGTCTGATCACGCTCGAGTTTCAGCTCCTCAACCATACGCTTCCAAAGGTCATCTCTTTCTTCCTGGATATGATCTCGTTCTAAGGGGGCGACTTCCTTGAAAGCAAGGAGAAACAAATGTTTGTTTAAAGCTAAATATCGTGACAGAAAACAGGATCCGCACTATAAAAAGACCAGAACCAGGCGCTCGTCACCTTCAGTTGTCAATCAAGCACCGAAGAGACACGACATGAAATAAACGTACAATATTTTTAAAATTGTATCATGTATCATATGAATAGAATAAATAATTTCTGTTTTCTGTTTCAAACAGAGGGAAATTAAAACTAAACATAGTCTAATACAGTTTTTAAAAGAGAGCCGGCTTGCATTAAATTCGCGAAATTTCGAGACACGTGTTATGCTCTAATGAGCGAAACTTAGTGGAGTTGTGACAACTTCACCGAAAAAGGTACATAATTTCTCTGGAGTTTCGACAAAATTTCTTATAAAACGAAAGAAACGAGACGAACTTCACTTGAGTTTCTTTTTACCACTACTGTATGGAAGAAATGATTATGAAGTTTAAATTTTAGCGGTTAGGTAATCCGCTAAAATTCTCAATTGCGTGTGAAGCAATTTGGTCGCAGCGCAAAGGTCCTGTTTGTAAGTGCTAATCTTTTATGGGATTTTCGGCTTTTACGAGATACAGAGTGAAAACCCGGCTGTAAAAATCTCTATAGCTCGTTGAATGTGAATGCGCAATTAAATGGTCAGCGGTATCAAACAGGATTTAATCATCAAGAGAGATGAACGCTCCGGCGACTTCAGGTGAATTTTAAGGCCATACTCTCACTATTGGTTAACCTTCACTCGGACATAAAAAACAATAAAAAAAAAAGCGATCAAGATCAAGAATTTTAAAATTCAAATTTTTTATATACAGTTCAAGGAAACAGCGTAATATAGCTTTTCAGTAATTCTGAACTCCAACTCAGAGCAGTAAGGAAAATGAAGGCCGTTTGCGTCACCAAATGAACTTGCAGTTGTAAATTGAAACTATGGTGTTATCATTACAGCATCCTTGTAGACTGTTAAAGTTCAAGTAAACTTCGGTTTGATATTTAGTGTAGAATACAAAATGCTTCAGTAATCTTCATTTGCTCAGTAAGAGCTCAGGCTACGAAATAATAATAATAATCGAGACACGTGTTATGGAGTTATTTATATAGCGCTCTTTTCCATGTGGATATGATCAATGGCGCTTAACAATGATTTACAGATGACTCTGGTATTGAGGGTCTTAGATAGTCCGCTATATACGGCTCACAGTAATG
>JAOBAT010014814.1:0-10007 GCA_026413305.1 Hydrozoanthus tunicans | reverse complement strand
AGTTCTGTGAATCATTTTGATTAGTTAGTTCGTTAAGCTTGTCATTCTTATAGCTTTCCTGTTTATTCTTAAGAAGTTGTTTATAATCATTGAGAGTTTCATGGTAGTGGGGGGAATGGGCTGCTGCTGCTATGCTAGCTAGTTTTTACATGAATATAGAATAATTTCAAGGCAAATAACAAAAAAGATCTAATAAATGCACTCTCAGCTTTACATGTGTTGTTTAAGGGTACTGAGGTGGAATCTTTGATACCACAGTTGGAGTTGTTTTGGTTGCATCAAGAAAAGTTCTAAAGGAATAGAGGTCTGGCATTCAATGTGATTAGAAGCAGTCGATGCTAATTAATTATTGGTCGATGCCAATCGATTATTAATCAATGCCAATGGATAAAAGGTCACAACTACGTTGGCTATCAATTGGTCATCAATTTCCAATATCAATCAATTGATTGGTATCGATTGGTATCGACTACAATCGATTACCGTTTTCATCGATTAAGTACGTCGGGTTTTAGTTGAGATTGTTATTGTTATAGGCACTTTATTTACAACTATAAACTAAAATTAACCAAAAAAAGAAAAAGATATTAACTAAAAGAAGCCAGTACATTTAACTCAACGGGCTCTCACCTGAGACATATAGAAGAACCAGACTGAAAAACAAAGCTTCCTTCTCAGATTTCAGCATGCAGACAAAAACTGTCTTAAGTTCTAACTGCGTGCAATTTCAGGTTGTGTTTTTTAAAACTTCTAAAAGTAAAATGCCTTGTAGTAAAATCTTCGCAGCAAAGAGCTGCGCTCAGTTGAAGAATCGTCAATCCATTTTTAATCTTTCGCTTTTCTATAACATTTAACTAAATATGTAATGATCGTGCATGTGTTTTAAAATTTTAGTTTTCACAGGATCGTGCTCAGTCCTTTTGGCCGAGAGGCTTGGTTTCTCGCCTTTTTGTGTGTAACACCGCAGGGCGATCGCGGTCCGGAAGTGTTGTAATCGCCGGATTTGACACAAGAGACGACTTGACCACTTGTTGTATTTGATGGTATGGGATTTCAAGTTTCCCACTGTTAATTGACCTTGTATTCTTGCAAAATGATTCCAGAGGTCTTCAAGCAAGTACAGGTTTATTTTAGGGTACAACAGCTTTGATAACCGGCGTAAAGTTTGAGCAATGGTGTTCAAATATGGTCAAAAGTGTACTGAACAGATTCAAAGTCAGGCTGAGAAATGCCTCGGCGAAACGACTAAATTCGACCAGGTTGTTACCAAAAAACCTCGGCCTCAGTGCCTTCAAGTATCTGGAACAGCACTTGTTTTATTAACAATTGGAGTTATTGTTGTAATTTTATGCCGACATTACCTAAAAGATTTGTTAGAATGGTTGCAGAATCTACCAGCATGGGCCGGTATCCTTCTATTTATCGTGATGTTCACAATTGTTTCTTTCCCAATGACCTGGGGTTATATAGTGCTGAACTTTGCAGCTGGGTATCTTTATGGATTTGCTCTTGGATTAATTGTTGTTGCTGTTTCGGCCACCTTTGGGGTGTCTACAGCTTTCGTCGTGTGTAGACGCTACTTTAAAGACTTTGTGCGGTCAAAACTGGAGTCGGACGGTTTGAAAGCAATAATACGCGTAGTAGAAGGTCGACGCGGATTCAAAGTAATTTCTTTGTCAAGGCTGACGCCGATTCCATTTGGTTTACAAAACGGACTCTTTTCTGTAAGTATAAGCTTATTTCTTGGTGTGTGGTGCTAATTTATTGTTTTTTTATTCTTCTGTCGAAACGAGCATTAATTTAAATAAAAACAACCCGACTGTACTTCACTTGATCACTTTCAAGATATCGCATTGAGTAACTTAACACTCAATTCAATATAGCTTCCGGTGATCACATTATTTGTATCGTGCAGATACCACTCTGTTTATTAATCAATGAATTAAGAAAAGTGATACAAAATAAGACAAGAACGGTAACAAAAACTTGTATCCGAGATTGGGCTTTTTAAATTCATTTTGTTATTGCATGTGTTCATAGCCCAAAGAATTTTTTAAATAAGGATGCAACGACTGTTTTTAGTTTGCAAAAAGCTTTTATCAAAACTCGAAAATATTAAAATTTCCGTAGTCACCCATACTTAATTATGCATACAGTAATGGCCGCCAAACTTCACATTTTCGTGCAGTTTATGGTTGCCAAACTTCACGTTTTCATTTCGGGAATCAAAAGATACTCTAACAGTGATTTTGAGAACTTTTGGTTGCTCGTAAAGCAAGGTGTATATTTTCAATCCAAAAAATCTGGCAGACCCAACCCTTCCCCCCCCCCCCCCTTAATATATACTTCAAATAACTCCCTGGACTCATAAGACAATGCTCGTGGTTTTGATTTAAGTTGCTTAATTGTTCTAGGTCTCAAATGTGAAGATGTACAGATATGTTACAGCATCAGTAATTGGTCTGTTGCCAACACAAGCACTCAATGCATATATAGGTTCAACATTGCGCTCAATGGAAGATGTGATGGCCGACCATTCTAGCAGTTACTTTGTTCTGATTGCACAGGTATTAGTAAGTATTGCACTAATGGTGTATGTAATCCGTCGAGCTAGAAAAGAACTGAACAAAGCTTGTGAAGAATCAGAGTTAGAAATTCAAGCGAATGGAGACAGTGTTGTTCGACCCAAGCTGTTACTACCATTGACCAACCATCAAAAGACAGACTTTGATATTGAGGCTCAAGTGAAAAAAGATAGAACTAAACTGATAAAAGGACATAAACGAGCTCATTCTGCCTCTGCCATCCTAACTGATGTTAATGAGCTCACTAATAAGGGAGTTCACACACCTTGATAATGATGGACAGGTCTAGATAGGTAGTTAAAATGGTTGTAGAGTAACTGATAATTTTGCATCTTAATCATAACAAATCCGTACAAAATGTATGAACAATTTTTTATTTTTTCTTTAGTTAACTTACATTTACATACTTTATCTTTTAATGTTGATTAAAATGAAAACCAATTCACTTTTGCTTCAGGTTGTTTGCCTTGTGCAATGTTACCTTATATTTTTTTATAATAAAACTATGTATTACTTGCTCTTTTTTACTATAATTTGTTTTTGCTTATGTATATCAGTTTATAGTCTGAAATGTCAGGAAAGTGTGTTTTTCACAATACTAAATTTATCATTCATGTATAATTTTTTAAACTTTTATCTATCTTTTTTGTTGCATGTAATTTAGTTGATATAGGGAAACACGTTTTGTTAGAGTGCATATGAAGTGAAAATTTGAGACACCATGAGTGGTTCTCTGACAAATTTGCATTTTTTAAAAATCTGCTGCCAATCCATAACCTTGATAAGAGTTTGAGCCAAACTTGAACTGATGATCTATCTTAAACCTCAAGGTTTATAAAAATGTGAATATATGAGTTCTAAATTTTAAAACTTATTAACAAATACCAAGACTTTTACTGGGAGATTACAGACTTAAAGGGCTTGAGAAGCAGTCCAAGTGTAGTAAGGTTTAATGCAAGACTAAGGTCAGAGATTTCCCAGTAGAGACAGCAAAATTAATGAGGTTTAATAAGTCGATTATTATATGTATTTTTATTCAAATTTTAAAAAATTTAAAAAAATTTGGCAAATTAATATTGATTATATTAGCTAGAGCAGTAAAAAAACAAAAAAGTTTGTAATGTGTCATTGATGGTGCTATAAAATTATTATTAAGTGCTATCAGCAACCAATCAGAATGCGGGGTTATCTGGCTATGTTATGACAAATGGAAAGATGGCTAAGACAAAAGACCACAAATTTCCTGGAACTTATAATTTGTTTATATACATTTGATGAATTATTCACACATCAAAATATTTATGAAAAGAAAATTATGAAGAAGTAAACAAAATGTACTGTACATCACTATTTACAATATTTTTTAAATGTTGAACAATATAATAATGTATATGTGTCTGAAATCCACAGCAGGATTTTTAGAAAACATTAAAAAATATTCCCAGATTAGAACAAGTGCAGTACCTAACAGAACCAACCCTCACTACATTGATATGGTACAATATAATTATTGCTACAAAAAAAGCTACCACAACCAGGCATTGTAAGTTTAGAACTGTATGGGTAAAAATCTTACTATAAGTGTTTCTGGTTATAAAGGATTTGTAAAATACAAAAATGTCCAGTCGCTTCAACAAAGTTACTTGTCTCCTTCAGGGAGGAGTGAAGAGTATGTGCAAATTGCCGTATTTAACCTGGCAACATTTAGTTTGATCAAAGTTAAACAATGATATGTAAAAACTTTGACCTAACCAAATGTTAGTTAACTATGGCAATTTGCATATTATACTCTTCACTACCCCCTGAAGAAGACAAGTAACTTTGTTGAAGTGATAAAGGGACAAATTTTTGTTGTATTTTACAATTAAATTCATTTTAACCAGAAGAGATACTTATAGTAAGATTTTTATCAATGTTAATTATTACAGTTATTATCTCTTTCAGTCCCAGCTGTATTGATAAATTATTCTTCTAATGCTTTTTTAGGAAAAAGTTTGGGAAACTTTTCAGCTTCAATAGTTCACCTTTCCCCATTTTCTTGGGACAAAATGTCTTATCCGGTATGTGTTATGTAAGGAGAGGTAAGGTACTGGGACTGGAATGGTTAAAGTGATGCTTTGTTACAAACAGCTGGTTATGATGAAATTAAAGTCAGTATGATGTGCTCAAAATAAATTATTTATTAACTTTATATATTGGCTCTGTTACTGATTAATTACATGTATTAACTATTTTGTTTGAGATGTGCCTATATCCAGTATTTCATTTAGAGGAGAGGGGTTAGGGTATAAAAAATGAATGAGGATTTGATATTGTTCCAACCTCTATTTTATTTCAGTTTTTGGATTTGGTCAAAATTTATTGCAGTTTGCGGTTTTTCAGTTTGTGTGATCTTGGCTTTTTGCTATTTTATCAGTCAGGGCAAATGGTCAGGTTGATCAATTAATGTCCCCAATCAGGTGATTACTATTTAATAATGACTTGTAGCAGTGAAAGCAATCTTTCTTTTCTTGTTGTTTCATGGAGTTACACAACAGCTCTAATGCCAGTTTGTATCTGTTGATATTGTGTGTTGAAAGCACATCCTGCTTTCGGGAGAGGTCTTGTTGTGTAATATTCCTCTATCACAAATCAAACACTTCTGGGCAGGACCCACATATTCATTACACATTCTGGAGATTTCTCATTTTCAGGTAAGCTTGGTATCAATCAGAAGGTTTTAAGAAACCCTTTGTCTTTTTGCTAGCCTTCGATGCAGGTGAATTTTCATCTTCCTCAACTGCTTCAGACCTTTTTCTTTTTCCAGAAAACTTCTTTGAAATTGTTCCAACAAGACTTTCATACCTATCCAAGATATAAAGACATTGTTAAGAGCAAAATAATAACTGGAAAAATTTGGTTTAATCAGATTAAGTAAATCTTGAAATGCAGCTAAATCAGCTGGAGTTTCCTGCTGATCAATTTATTTTTCAGGCAGTCATGCTGACAAAAACTAGGAATAACAGAAGATTAAGAAGTTTTATCAACTTAACAATATGGATTTTCTACCACAGGTCTCTCAAATCTCCCCCCCCAAAAAAAAAACTGGAAAAAGATATGATATAAGAGATGTTTCTTTGCAGGGTATGAACTTTCAGTAGGGAATTACACTGCAAATCAATAATTTTGACAAAAATGTGCTTTTTCTATTCAGTAGCTTTGACGGCATGAAAATTAATTTGATCAACACATATTTAATAAAGATGAGGCTGCATTGGAAAGCACATGCTTAGCATATCAAGTATTAATTTTCCATGAAAACATGTAGATGCAAATTGTATAGGAAAAATATCAATTTTTTTTGTCCATAGATGAACATCAAGAATGTTGTGCGATGTTCTTCCTAATAGATGTAAGTCAGAGGACAACAAAAACTAGGGGTTGCTTTTCTTTTCACCCCGATCACATGGCAGGTGCTCTAACCACTGAGCTACCAAAGCAACAACAGTAGCAGAGAGAGAACCAACCAACCAAAGACAAATCAGGCAATCCAAATCCTGGTCTGCCTATGCTTGTCACACTCCTCTCAGAAACATGGATTGCTCTTTGGTATCCTTGCACCACCCAGGCCATTGGACATACAGCACAACTATTGAGAATAATGGTGATGAACAACTTTGGCATCATCCCACCACCAAGACCATCAAACAAGTTACTCAACCATGAACAAGAATGATGTTTTTACAACTTCGGCTTACACAAATCTAGTTTCAATAATTACATTCTTTTCCAAATAAGCTTAATTGGATTGGCTACATATAATTAAAATGAGCCTGTGAATAGGCTCTCTTGTCGCAATCCCTCTCTCCCTTGGTTTGGTTCACCATGGAGAGCCTGTTTACAGGCTATTAAAGTTGAGATTAAAATAATTAATTCAAGATAGTGGATGTTAACAAAATAAAATTTAGAAGCATTTAAAGTAAAGGGAGCGAAGTAAAGAAGGAAAACATGTTTCAATGATGTCAAAAAGTTTTAAAGTGTATATTATATATTTTAGATAGATAAAAGTTTAAAATATCTTTTCTTTCATTAAAATAACTCTTTTGGTTGCTGTGGTATTAAAGTTTTTCTAAAATGCAAACTACCAATGTTCAGACGTCAAAGTCAGGAATTCAAAGGGAAAAATTACAAAACAGTCAATATTTCTTGAAATAGCTGGAACTCTGCACTTTAACACAAATGCAAACACGTGTTATAGAGATAACAGTTTTTCCTATAAGTTCCATGATAGTGATATATATACTTTAAAGCTTTGATTCAGATAAATTTCTTATTAATTTTCATCTGTGACACCATCTGCTCTACCATTTCCAATCTTTCGCTTTAATAATTAACCCTGCTATTTCACCTTCTGGCCATTTCTTCATCTGACACCGATTCTTGCTTCTCCTTCTCTTCAGCACGACTTAGCTCCTCTTCAGCCAACATCTCTTTGTAGAGTTTCTAGGGCACAATTACCAGCTTGTTAATACTATGACAACTGCAATAGCTAACTTGCACTAGCGGTTCACATGACCCTTTGCCTGGCAAGCGGGCTAAAGTGAGTTGCCAACCCAGATGGCAGTTGAGTAATAATGATATTTAGCATTTATATAGCACCCTTTCGATGTAGAGGCACTTTACAACAATTTATAGTTGACTATGGTATTGAGGGTCTTAGACTATATAATGCAAGAACAAAAGATGGTACTAGGTGGCAGGGTATTCTGCAGTTGCTCCTGGTATTCATTTCGACAATATAACTAGCAACCTACCTACCTCAACGGTTGGGTTGAAGTTTTTAAAAGACATCCGACCACAACGCAACAACTGCTCACAAACAACGTAACTGGGCTCAAACTCAACACTGCTCCTGTCGAAAATTCAAGACAAATCTTCATTGTGCGTTGAGCTTGATTCTCATTCAAGCTTTGATTTTTGTATTTAGAAAATTTGCTATACAAAACTTGAGTTAAAAGTAAGACTTTCAGTTGAGTAATTTTTGCCCAAATTTCAAAGGTATTATAAAAAATGAAATAAGGTCGAGTAAAGTTGAGTCTAACAGCGATACGAACCCATTAACTTCTTGGTCAGCACCATCAAGAACCCAGTGTGCCTCGCTTATCGCACGCCGCCTCTCATTTTCCAGATTCTTTCTTATGTTTGCTTCTTGCCTTCTCTGCATAAACTGACCACACAAGACCGTACTTGGTTATTAAAATCCTCTTAATGCTATTGCTTTTCAAATGCAAATTCAAATTTTTTACCACAAACCTTCATTTGCAGAAGATTCTTTGACAACGATCGTCTTTCTTGTGGTGAGTCCTCGGACGCCATTTTGCCTCGCTACAGATACTAAGCCAAGTACTTGGTGTTCGTTGTCATAAAGAGTCCTCGATTTTAAGAGAACGAACTTTCTCAGCGGTACATCGGAACGCAGGCCATGAAAATAATCGATTTCTCTGCTTTCATCGTGAAAACTTTCAATGCCAGTGTGTACAGAACTGTAAGCTAGGCAAAGTCTTGCCCTCTATATAATCTCTCACATGCAGGAGTGACCTGCGGCCGTGATTTAAGGGGTGCCAGAGTGAGACTTCAGGTTCGCTTGCGAAACTCAAACAAAAGCAGCGGCAGAAAAGTTGTATTGTAAAACAATAGACAAAACGCACAAATGATGCGAGAAAACTAAAATTATTCTTAAGGCCAATTTTAATTAAAATTTGTTACATCTCTACCGCATTCATCGAATTCGCCTTACAAGCTTGGGCTGCCTATGGTCAGTCTCGATCATCTAACACTCATGGCGGGGGAACGAAGTGGAGGCGGTTTTGCTCTTTTGAATTGTTTTAAGTATGTTTTCCTGTAGATTCTCTGTCGCTTTAAGAAACATCAGTGTGAATGTGTCAAAAAACATCTGGAAGAAAGTTCGTATTTTGGTGCTCGAATTGACTTTTCTTACTCTGTCTCCTATATATCGATCGAATATCGAGACCTTGAAACTACCAGGAAAAGTCCTGGAATTTTGTTTTGTGCAAAGGGAAAGAACCCTGCCTTTAGTGGTCTACGTTTTAACGTTTGTTCGCGTAAAATAGCTTTAAAAAATGTCAGTCATTAGTGGCAAGTTTCTTAAGTACAATTGTGCTGTGCTTGGGGTATGCTTAAACAATGCAAGTTGGGTAGAGTGGTCATAAAAAATACAACAATTAATATGGTCGAGGCTCAGTAAGTCACAGTCTTTTAGGTAAGAGTCTATATTTACGAAGGTAACTCAAAGTAGACAGTGTTAATCAACACTGAAAATGTAAGGATTCCAGGTGTAGCAGATAAGACTTATTTTTAGTCCAAGAGAAGCTTGCAAATCACAGCAGATTCACAGACACAGTGAGATTTTCACTAACTCAGCAAGCATAGTTTCAAAGCCAATGGAAATCAGAACTTTGTCATACGGAGTTTTAAAGAAAAATATTGGAGAGTGGGGCTTACTAGAGTAATCACCGTAACTGTGCATGAACACAATTGTTTCGCTCAAAGTCCAGTTTTAAGTCGTAAAGTGAATCACTATTAGAACATCATAGCATACAATAATGTAACTGGTAACATAAGTTGGGTGCTAACGAATGTATTGTTTCAGGGAATAGTGTTTACTTGCTGGTTTGTGGCCACTGCACTCTAGTGACCTTGCTGGTCGTGCATGGTCCCTACTCTATGTACAAAGAGGGTGGGACACCATTCAGCATGACAGAGAATATCGATTACGGGCCTTTCTCCCGGACTGCATGGGCCGTGGCACGCGCTTGGGTGGTATCAGGTTTGTGTTAAAATGTTATGTAACGTGCATTAATGCAGATTATGCAACTTTCAGAGGGCTTTATATATAACATTCATTTCTTTAGAGACACAAATGATAACCGTTTCCTGCAAATGTGTTACATTGTACAGCCTTCGGCAAAGAAATGGAATTTATGTGTTCGACTTTATACTAACCTAATGTTTTTACGACTCATTAAATAAAGATTATTTGACCAGACATGTCGATATCAAGATTCTCAATATTGTTTGCATCAGATTTTAGGCCTCATTTGAGAAACAACTATTGAATTGAACTGATCAATAAAAAGTCATTGCTTCAGTATCAAACAAAATGCTTTTTCAAAACACTGTAGGTACTTTACAACTTCAATTTCACTTCGCGAATTGCATTTATCTGAACAAACTTATCAAGGTGCTATAAATAAAATCGCGTTTACCAAGTTTGCAGTAAACTAAAAGAAATTTGAAAATCTCGAGTAGTGCATTAATTATGCCAATTCGGAATTTCAGAAATACAAGGGAAGAAGTCAAAACAATGGTATTTTTAAGGAACCCAATTTTGCCGCGGGAGGTGGTGGGTGGCGGCACATACCC
>JAOBAT010014803.1:0-10009 GCA_026413305.1 Hydrozoanthus tunicans | reverse complement strand
ATAATAATAATAATAATAATAATAATATTAATAATAAAAATATTAATAATAATAATAATAAAAATAATAATAATAAAAGCATATACCGCGCTTATGCAAACTGTCCTAAGCGCCTTACAATTCATAAATTCGATAAAACATAGTAAAACATAAATATACACATTAATATTCACAGCTATGACTTAAACAAAAACAAACAATAAAAGTGACCGATAATAAGAAAAAAAAACAAACAAACAAACTAAAGATTAGATGTTGATTTGAACAGGTATGTTTTAAGTTTAGATTTAAAAGAATTAATACTTTCAGCTGATCTAATATGAAAAGGCAAAGAGTTCCAGAGGATCGGTGCGCGAACTGAATATGATCTATAGCCATAAGTTTTAAGGTTGTAGGGAACAGTCACAAGCCTAAGTTTATCTGAGAATGATCAGAGATTATCTGAAAGTGTTCTGTTGGGCCGGTACAGAGTGAGAAGTTCCTTTAAGTATGACGGAGCCAGGTTATTAAGACATTTAAAAGTAATTAAATTAATCTTAAAAATAATTCTTTGCTCCACCGGTAGCCAGTGAAGTTCTTTTAAAATTGGAGTTATACTGTCATACTTATTTGCTACCATAATTAATCGAGCTGCAGTGTTCAACAGATGCTGAAGTTTATCGATCAGATACTTGGGTAGACCAAATATCAGTAAACAGTTTTTGACACTAATAACCTAGTAGTGGCAGGGGGACTGGAACGAGCCAACCCGAGATTCCAATTCCAGTACCCCCACACTTTCACAAACTCCTCCCGGAAACGTGGATTACACAAAAATTATTCAGTTTATTTTTCGCACTTTAGCTTCAGCAAATTTGTTGGATTGCGGATTCTTGTCATTTCTGCTCTTTGCATGCAGTGGGTGACAGTGTCGAGGTCGTGTTGATGAACTGACTAACTTACCGTTTACAATCAGGACGGGGATAGACGAGAGTGAAATAATCGTACGGAAATTAACAATGTAAACAATTGATCGATAACACGATTCCAATTGTACCAAACCCTTGCTCGACAGCATTTACCTTACCTGAGGGAACAGCTAGTTAACTAAAATATGTAGTTGCTGAGCAATACAAGTAGGTAAAATCATAGATGACTCATCGATCTTTGAGATTATGAGTTACGTACATAGGCGCTTGTCAGACAGATGGCGAAACTCAGAGTCACAGAATAGACCTTTATCACGCTAGAATGGCATAGACATATATTCAGTTTATCGGGAGAACGAGCTCAGTGTCGATCTAAGCACAATAATATTAGTAAAGCTACAAAATCTCATTGAGATTGGCTGCAATTTGACGGAGATATAAATGTTTGAAACTGGATAATTTTCCAATGAAAAGTAAGGTGGACGGGCCAGCCTCGTTTCCAAGTTTCCCTCCATACAATGCTCTGTTATAATAAGGGCAGCAGACCAAGTTTCAAACCTTCATGTCTGCATTAATTTTTGGGTAATGTTTACGAAACTTAGCAATTTTGCTAGTACGGATGCGCTGAATTTGGTGCTGGCCACAGTTTCTTGATATGTTTAATATATTTTTGCGTGAAAAGGCCGGTCTGTATTGCTACGTCATCTTTGATTTCATCCACTTGTATACTTTGTTCTGCTGCCATAGTATTGAGCTCTTTATGACACGGTGTACTGTATCTACACACACGTAGCTAATAAGCTACGAATGTAAGTAAACAAGTGACTGTATAAGTTATTTGGTATGCTGTACGTAAAACGCCACTCGTATGCATGCTGCCAAAAAGACCTTATGGCTGAAAATGAACAACACACACTTAAAAAGATCTTACCTTTTCTTTGGCTTGGATTTTTTGCTTCGAAAGTGAAACAAACTCTTGCTTCAATACTGTATTAAAGAGGAAGTTTTAAAACGATACAGTCAACAAACGAAATGAAGTAATAGTAGTAGCTAAACTAAATCCTTATTCCTAAATGTTGCTTTATCCCCTTACTTTAACTAGATCTGAATACAAATTGATAATTATATTAAGCTTTGTGTTAGTATTTCTATTCCAACCTTTGCATTCATAACTTTTTGGCGGATTCTCTGGATGACTTAATGTCGCGTATTGGTGTAACATCTCGTGGCGCTACCTCGCAGGGTACCACGGCTCCAGTTACCTGGCCTTCTCCGAAATGTCGAGCTAAGTGCAACCCTACACGGCTATGCGACCTGAGCTGTGTGTATGTTGTGCAGTGCTAATGTGAGTGCATATAGGATAATTGAGGCAACGTGCTTTCATCTTCTTTTATTTGTCACAAGGAGTTTTACAGCATTGGGGAAAACCAGTCCTGCTTTGGCTTCGGCTGCAGTTTCTGGTGGCCAAAATCGACTTTAGCCTCAGCCAAGCAGGCCGGTCCGTACTCCACAAGAGTTGAGTTAAAAAGCCGCTAATAACAAGTTACGTTTTCCTTTATTATTTGCAAACAAAAGAACTTATAACAAAGCTCACCGCGTGCTCGCACAAAAGACTTAGAGAACAATACGTTTGCAACGTGACATAAATAGACAGTCATTCGTAAATTCCCTTACTTTAACTAGATCTGAACAAAAATTGATAAAGTTATTAAGGCAGTAAAAGTTAAAACATGTTTAAAAACCAAACTTACAAGTAGTCAAGGACAAAAATTGTTATTTAGAATGGCAGGCCAGATACACAATCTCCTGCTCTATCATTGCTATCTTGTTATTACTTTCATAGTGACGGTAATAATAATAACAACAATAATAATAATAATAATAATAATAATAATGATAATAATAATAATAATAATATTGGAACTTTTCATGACATAATGACTCTCATTCCTTTGTTTTAACACCATACTGTTGTAGTACTGAAATTTGATAAGCTCTTAATAAGAACATTCAAAGCGCCTTACAAGCAAGTTAAATCAGGATTAGCGTCCAAACGTTTATTCTACTTGATGACAATAGTAATAATAACAATAAAAATAATCATTATTAATATCATTAATATTATCATTGTTATTATTATCATCACAACTGTTATCATTGTAATTGGTACGAAAGTTTTCTTACTAACTAAATGGTTGAGAAGACACAGCACCTACCATTTATGTTTAGTTTTATCTTTTGTCTCACACGTGGCGTCGTCAGTTTCCAACACAATTTGTTGTGTGTTCAGCTTGACCTTTCCTTCTATCTTTATCAGTGGACGAGTTCTAACGACACAAAATATGTATATTACCGATTAACAGGAAAGGGGTGTGACCGCGCCTAGCTTACCCCTGCCTGTGAGGGCCAGCCTGTTGACTTCCGATTGATAGTTGTAGCAGCTGTAGCTCTGTCAAATTGGCTACAAATTAAAAACTAAGTGTAGCTGAAGTTGTTATAATTTCTTTAATGAAGGACGGGGCGGACCTGTGCGTTCAGGGTCAGGCTAATTTGATCAAGTGTGAGACCGTTTTCATGGTAACGTGTCAGATATATATATAACTTGACTAAACAATAAAATGATGATAAAACAGTAAAAATGTACAAAACATCAACGACACGGTTAAGAGGCATGCTTCCAAGTGACTTCCAGACTAGAAGCATGCATGAAATTGAAAATACACCAGAAAACTGCATTCCATCTGCAGTTTTTACATGAACTCTTGAAAAGAAAGTATGCTTTTGCAGCTCTATGCAGCCCAAAGGTTATTTTCTATTGCTTTAGGGAACACGCACCTTATAAGGACAGCTTGATCCGATTCCACTGCGCCTATGATAACATCTGTAGATTTTGCAAGCAAACATATCAATCAATAACACAATATGAAGAAGTGAGATATGCAACAATTTCGAGCACCTTCGTGTGGACGAAATAGTAACCCTTTCTCTGGTTCTCGTAATTTAGCAACAAAACGCACGTACTGTCAATCTAAGTATAGGTAATAACATGTTTTGTAGTGATATTTGGCAAAAAATACCGCGAGTGATGTTTTCAAAATTGTTAAACAAAACCGGCTGCAATGCGTGACAAGTGTAATTCAGTTTCACAGACTTCATAAATAACTCACAAGAAATTTCAAACCTTTAGCTGGAAGAAACTGTATCAAAAGCTTTTCGACTAAAATTGACCTTCTTCAATCTTGTTGTCGCTCTCAACATTGTCAGCTATAAGGCTTTCATTTTTTTAATCGAGACGCTTGCAAATGTTCCGCCATTTTCACAGAAGCAGCATTTGCTGCCGTAGTGATTTTGGAATACCACTCTCAATTGCTTGAAAAACCACTATAAACGATAAGTACCACTCCTCTAAACCAATAAAACTGCAAGATTTTATGGAACTATATTATAACTGCAATACAGTTAACAAATTCCTTTAGCGCGCTGTACAGCAGGAACACTATAATCAGCCAATGAACTAAATTCGGAGAAATAGAAACATTCAGAACGTTAACATTTTGTGTTAAACGAGAGCAAAGCAAATTCAGTGGAAACGTTTTGTAGAAAGCAGAAGGCAAAACCTGTAAATCAGGACCATTAAATACTTGCCTGGGTAACCATTCTTGTCCGCATCTACATTTCCACCGACTGAAAATCCTAAAGTCTTCATGCCGTTATAACTCGAAGCAACAACTTTCTAAACAGAAACAACATGAAAACTTTTTAAACATCTGAACCACGTTTTTCAATAAAACAATGCCTCCCTGAAAAAAAGACGGTTTACAGTGCATACGAAGTAAAAAATACTATTACGTCAGTGGATAGACCTTTCTAACTAAGGACAGGCGGGAAAAAAGTTTTGTCAAAATCTTAAGTTAAAGTTTTCAACTAATGACGACACAAGGGGTTCCGACAAACTTTTTCAAATCGTGACGTCAACGGTTGAAAACATTAAATGTTAATATCTCAAGAATCATAAAAGATTTTGAAAAAACTTTTTCAATCCACTGAAGAAATAAAAATTTTCACTTCATACGCATTTTCAAAATCTAAATGACGTTTTGTACAAAAAACAACGCCTCCCTAACGTACCTGCCGGGCTTTTGGTGAGAGATTTATTCCATTTTCTGAGCCAAAATAAATGTACACTGCTCCTCCTCCTTCTTCGTAGGGTGCACCAATTGCAACATCTTAAACAGAGTTACGATACATGAGAATGTATTGCACAGTTGTAATCAACCATTACAACGAAAGGCGAATTCAAGACACGTGAAAAAAAAAACCGCACCGCAACAGCTCTAGGCTCTTTCAAAGAATAGGAGGAAGAAAGTAGGAAGAAAGTGGGATAGTTTCGACAGTTCACTGAAATCATTACATTCACTTTCTCATTCACTAACTTTAAGGCCAGGCATTAAAACCGTAGGCTGTTAAAAGGCAAGGATAGCATTAGCCAATTAAACGGAATGGTGAAAATAAAGGCATTGTTCACCAACAGATCAACGACAACAATACTTGGATACTTGAAACTATTTTTTTTGCCTCGGGAATAAATCACATTATGTGTTTTAGTTATCAAACAAATCAGTTACAATAGTAAAAAACAGTTTTCTTAAAATAAACATGCCTAAAAATAAAAGTAACAACAATCCAATTCAAGCAAAGATCAACTAAAAAGTTAAAAAGCCTCAAGGTGTTAACGCCTCAAGCGTTATGAATTCATCAAAACATAGGGTTTGCTGTGACGAAAGGCCAACGGTTCTTTTTAGGCGATCATAGAACTATTAAACTTACTCGCCGCCGCACTGAGTTTAGACTAGTATTCATGTATGGCTTTCTTGGTATCCATGGAGAACATTACCTTGGTAACAATTGATACAATTACCCTGATGGTGACCATGGATAACATTAGCCTGCTAAACATGGGTAAAATTACCTTGGTAACATTGGATTAGTTACGTTACTAGTACCAACGGTGGGTAATATTACCTTGGTATCCATCGAAGTTGAGATCGCCTACAGCCGCAATAGAAAACCCAAAGCGTGCGTCTCTCTTGTTGTCACCTTGTAGAATCATCGATTTCTTCAAGTTCAGAGCACCCTAAAGAGATAATTCGAGAAGCGTCTTAAGTAACTGATCAGATAGATTTAGCAAAGACAACGCTTGTTTACGTGCGCGTGAACAGCTCGACGTCCTGAAAAAAAGACGTCACGTTGTGACATCAGAACCACGTCTTGAAACACAACGCGACGTGTACATCACAACGTCTCAGGCTGTGCGCGCCCACATAAAACAGATGTCGCGTTGCCGTCTCGTTATGCTAAATCTATATATCAAAGCATATGACACGAAATCAGTTTTTCGATTTCCAAAAGAGAATAAGAAGAATATTCATTTGCCAAGTTTGAGAAATAAAAGATGAAACACACAAAGGTACGGCTTCTAAAACTGAAATTTTCTCGCTATCAGGGCCCCCTCTAAAGTACAACAACATAACGTGCCAGGTCATGTGGTCTCGTGTAAGTTCATCAAAAATCGACTATTCACAGTCGCACTTGCAAGAGTTTCCATTGAAAACTTTAATATTTACGGATGTTTAAATTCGATTGTTTTCCTTATTTTATGGCAGCATATTGAATGTGTAATTCTCAAACTTGGCCAACAAATGTCTTTTTATCATAATATTTTCTGAAAATCTGGTTTCGTGTCGCATGCTCTTCAATGGCCTAATCAGTGTCAACTAGAATAAGAACAGTACTAACAGGTGTGGTGAAAACAACAAATGATCTCAGCATCTAGGTCCACTAGACACCGACTCTCGAAACAGTCGTTCTGGATCAAACGCTGGTCTTTTCCAAGCTAGGATACGGGCATAGCCGTGGAACCACGACAATGATAGCAGTGGCACCATGATGTACGAGGATAATCACGGCATCATCGGCACCATGACGAGGATAGCCGTGGCACGAAGACAGGGATCGTCATGGCACCACGACGTACGAGTTAGCCGTGGCACCCTGAGGTAGGGGGATAGCCGTGGTACAATTTATGTAGAGGGATAACCACGGTGTCATGACAAGGACAGTCGTGGCACCTTGACATAGGGGGATAGCCGTGGCACCTTGACGTAGGGCGATAGCCGTGGTACCATTTACGTACGGGGATAGCCATGGCACCATGACAAGAACAGCTGTTGCACCTTGACGTAGGGGGATAGCCGTTGCACTCTGAATTAGGGGGATAGCCGTTGCACTCTGAGGTAGGGGGATAGCCGTTGCACTATGAGGTAGGGGATAGCCGTGGCACTCTGAGGTAGGAGGATAGCCGTGGCACTCTGAGGTAGGGGGATAGCCGTGGCACTCTGAGGTAGGGGGATAGCCGTTGCACTCTGAGGTAGGGAGATTGCCGTTGCACTCTGAGGTAGGAGGATAGCTGTGGCACTCTGAGGTAGGGGGATAGCCGTTGCACTCTGAGGTAGGGAGATTTCCGTTGCACTCTGAGGTAGGGAGATTGCCGTTGCACTCCGAGCTAGGAGGATAGCCGTTGCACTCTGAGGTAGGGGGATAGCCGTTGCACTCTGAGGTAGGGGGATAGCCGTTGCACTCTGAGGTAGGGGGATAGCTGTGGTACTATATATGTGCGAGGATAGCCATTGCACCATGACGTACGAGGATAGCCGTTTGACAAGGACAGGGACAACCAGGAATAGCAAAGGAATGGAACTAAGACGTGGCCATGCCAAACGTGCCTGTTTTTCAGATTAAAGGGCGTTTTCCTAGAAAAAACACTTAAAGGAACAACGACGAATCTAGTACTTACCTGTTACACGAAAGCAACACATACATAACAATGAAAAGCTTCCACAATGAACTTTTTGCGTTCGCTCACTTAGTTTACAGCGTACCCTATGTACCTCAATACATGCTTTTATGACACGAAAAAATGAAGACTACATACCATAACAAAGACTATAACTATCGTTTTCATTATTTCTTTAGTACTGTTTTTATTGTCATTACTATGATATTTACTATTACTATTATTATTATTATCATTATTATTATTATTATTATTATTATTATTATCACTATTACTATTATCATAAAAATTGCTTATAGCATTGGCAGATGTTATGTCAAATGTTATCTCCCAAATGTTTACCCCCACTACATTCTTCTTGTTTCTAGTACTCTAGCACTTTCTTCAAAATTCCTGCCGTTCCCAAAAAGTCGTTTTTTGTTTTTTGTTACACTGCCGTTATAAAACTTATTGTTTCCTTCAAACAGTTCAAAATTAAGTCAAAGTTGAAATATCAAGAATATGCAAGCTTACCTGTTTGTTGTTCATATAGACATACACTCGACCTTCGTCTCTTTGGTTCGTGTGAAACGGGGCACCCACCAGTAAATCGGACCACCTAAAAGCCATTCAGCAGTAACACAGTTACAGTTACATAGAGGATATTACATGGCCGCGCGGAGAAACGAATTTTATCTTCGAGTGTTGAAAAATTATCTCACGAGTTGGCGCAGCGAACGAGTGAGACATTTTCAACACGAGAAGATAAATTCGTATCTCCAAGTGGCCATGTAATTTTCTTTTTATCACATACTAGGTGAGATTCTGGGTTTAATGCAAAATCAATATTTTTATTGGCACATAAAATGGTTTAAAAATTTACCAAATTTAAATTTTAACATTGATTTTGAAATATCACGCGACATGATAACAAAGCGGTCAGCCAAATGCCTAAAACAACTAAATCTATTCAGCGAAACAATTAAAAAAGAAAAAAAAAAAGGTTTCATATCATTCACACGTGATGATATGGAAATCGTGCGTCCTGATTGGCTGTTTTTGATATCACCACATGTGATTGATATGGGTGGCTGATACGCTCTGTGTTTCACCGATCTACTATGTAAATATCGAGAGTATGTGATAAAAGACAATATTACATCTACAAATAAGTTCGTTGCAAAAGCAAAGAATAACAATTAGTTCAATATGAGTATAATATCAGAGGCGTCGCAGTTGGATTCGAAGGTATATCGTTAATCGGTTTGATATGTTGTTTAATATGAACTTAATGGAACTTGCGATAACAGAGTGTGTATATTCCAATGGTAAAAAAAGGAACTCAAGCGAAATGTAGCATCTCGTTGGCTTATGGTTTTACAGAGCCTCTTTCCATGGAGGTTTATCAGTAAAGAGCAAGTCCGAATGCCAATTCATATTTACAGTGTGCTAGAAATTGAGCTCATCAAAGAGTATCGGATTACAAAAAAAATAGAAAAAAGTAGGACGGTGTTGGTGGTGATGGTCGAACCAAGCTTAACTAATAAAAATCTTACAACTTACTTGTCGTTATTAAGATCGACACCACACAAAGCCGCTCCGAAGTAACTCCCTGCCTGTATAAATCAACATAACACATCAAAGAGTACCGAAAAGATACAAATGTTAAAACCAATACTGTTCCTGTTATTAGTAATAACAGAGAATAATAACGTATTAGTAGATGTAGTAATAGTAGTGGTAATAAAGGATACTACATGGTAGTGATAACAGAAGTATGATAGGATTTTTTATGGAAAATACTTCTGATATCAATTATTTATTTATTTGTTTATAATATTTTTTATCTAGATACATTACTCGAAGAGCTGTAGTTGAAATAACAAGTACCTTTGTTTAACACAGAATGTAATGGAAAAGCAAATTATATTATTTTTAGATATTGTTACAAAAGAGTATAAATACTGTATTTTTAACTTTTTAACTGAGGAAGGCCGAACGGCCGAAACGTTTTCACAAACAGCCTGGATCTTCGAGAAGTTTTGTCTTTCTTCCAATTTTTTTATGCTTCCTTATATAAATTAATAAATAAATATATAAATATATTTATATATTAATTTATATATTAAATATATATATGTATGCTTATTGACACTGTTAAGGATGAAAGAGAGCTGAGGAACAAGGAAGGGCAGTGGGCCTATAGGTTGAAAACAATAGAGCCCAATGGACTAAACACAAATGACTTTTTTTATTCTCAAAATAGAAG
>JAOBAT010014792.1:0-10011 GCA_026413305.1 Hydrozoanthus tunicans | reverse complement strand
CCATAAAATAGTTATTTTTAGAATTTAAGAACCTGAATCCAAATTTTAGGCTAAATAGGTTCTTACTTAGAGGGGGCTTAACTGGTAGATTTTAGCCTAACAGGTTCTTAAAATTTAGGTTCTTACTCGCGGGGATTTACTGTAGTGTAAACGTTATAATGAGCGCCTCCTGTTCTAACCAGTTCATCTCTAATAAGTCCCTCGTTTAGAGCTTCAGGTTTTAAACAAACTCCCCTCACCATCCACCCATCCCAACGCAAAGGCAAGGAAACTAAATCTAAATATATATTTTACTTCTATTCTCTTTGTTCCCAACCTCCAACTCCATGTACTTCAGTTTTTATTTTTTCTTTTCCAAGTTCTAATTTAACAGTTGTATTTTTTTTCAGTTTATTAAGTGTGCTGGGTATAAGGCCAGGAAACACAAAGTAACTAACTGCTAACTGCAATCTTTCAATAAGCCCTCCACCCTTTCTTATCTTCTAATCACCGCCCTCCCCCGTCTGTATGGTCCAAGATCAAATAAGCCCTCTCGGGGGATGGGGTGGGGGTGGATTTTGAGGGCTTGTTAAAGCGCTTACGGTATACGGACATAACGAGTTATGTCATCTGTGTCTATTCGAGGTTCAAAATCCACTGTCACGTCAAAATATGTGCGACCAAGTTTGCATGCTTGCTTGAACTGGCTTTAACACCTCCTCTTGTTATCACTGAAACATATCCATGTAGTTTTACTTTACATTTGTTTCTCCAACAGTGGCAGCGATCGTAGAAGCCGAAAAGACAGTGCAAAATTCATTGGACGAGTGTCAAAACCCAAAACATAACGGAACTACTTGTACCGCAGGTTGGCTGCTGTGTTTCTCAACACATTTGAGTAACAGAAAAATGAAGTAACGTACAATGACGGCATAGGATAAAAAAACTAGTAACAGTGCTACTTGTTGTTTTAACTTTGTTATTGAAATCATAGGTGGCTTTTAGCAAAAGCACGAAATGAGATTTGAAATTACTATTTCAAAATTGTTTACTATTTAGCCTGCCACGACCGGCAATGAAATTAACGTCAGCGTTACGCACGAACAGACACGTTACGGAGAAAGGCATGGACGTTAAGAAAAACGTTCTCTGAATTCCTAATTTATTTAAAAGGTTTCAAATTTATGCGTATGAGGACTCAAAATACTTACAATAATCGGTAAAATTTTACCAGAAAAAATCTCTTTCAACAAATGCATGGCCACCTTGCTTTTTTTCGCAAAGCAAACTGATTTGCAAACCGTTTCATAAAAACCAGTTCAAGTAAAGTAGAACCTACGCTTCTCTCGGCCGAATGCAGAAAATGAAAATGGGAATGGTATAGGTCGTGATAATGATTATCAAAAAATTGTATTGGTCAAGGTAATAGTATTGTTAAAAACTGGTGATGGTAGTAAAATGAAGTGACGGATATAAAAATATAGTAGTAGTGATGATGGTACTGGTACTGGTAATGTACACTTTAACAACAATCTGGACAACAATGGTATTGTAGATGGTGACAAAACAGTGGTAATACTGACTTAAATATTTTTCGTCCTATTCTTCAGAATATCTGCTTAACAAAGTCGAAACGCTGCCCAGTCTTACCGAGCAGCTGTTGTCTCGCTTTCTTTCATACAAGGAAGATACAAAAGGTACAACTCGCGACGGCTTATAACAGTAATAATGATTAGTTGAAATGATGATGATGACGACGATGATACTGAATAATAATGATGATGATAAAAAAGTAATAGTAATAATTTTTTATTGTTAGAATGAAATGATGTTAGTAATAATGGTGATGACAATGATGATGATGATTGATGATGATGATAATGATGATGATAATGATGATCGTGATGATGATGATGATAATGATGATGATGATGATTATAATGATAGAAAATGTATCGGCTTTATTGTGTATTTTACACAAAAACGATCAAACGCGCATTATCATAGAATACATTTTGCCATTAAAAACTTTTCGTACCTGTAGAAATATATTCAGTGACAAATGGCAAAGAAGCGCACCGAGACAGTTTGCCATAACTGTTTTTGCATTAAAATTCTGAAGTGCACAACAGAATCTATCTTCCCAAAATATTTTTTCCAAATAGCTAATTTATTTTTGTTGACAATGATGATTGTATAGACTATAGTTGTAAATTACGACTGAAAATTCTCGGAGCCTTAATAAAATTATTATTATTAAGGCTCTAGAAATGATTTATCTTTTTTATATTGTGTATAATTTGGAACTTTTGGTATTTCTAGAAGCTACGCCGTTTGTAAGCAGTGTTAGTTCTTTCTCATACCAGTTGAGTGAGTGCATTCTTAACTGTAAATCCACGTCTCACATGGCACCACCCAAGGAATCACAAGGTTCGTATGGTATTTCCAGCCGCTCTCGCTTTTGGGTAACCTAATTTCTCTTTAAGCATCCCGGGGGAATTAACGTTTGCAAGCTCTTTAGAAGGGGGCGGGGGCTTCAGGGATTTTTTAAAAATGCATATGAAATGAAAAATTTTATTTCTTCTAAATGAGGAGTAGTAGTGAAAGTATTTTGTCAAAACTCTTTTTGGTTCTCGAGATTTTTCAACTGATGACGTCGCTAATAGTTCCCGCAAATTTCCTGTTTTTAAATCTGCTGCCAATCCATAACCTTTGGAACAGCTTGAGCCAAACTTGGACTGATGTATCTCGAGGTAGATAAACAGAATATAATTGGTGTGACTCTCAATTATTTGCATTCTTCCATCTCTTACACACATGAGACTGCATGAGAATGACAATTATCTGTTTTATGATAATGGTCAATGTCTCACAGTGTTTCATCTAAAGTTTTCCTTTCTTGCTGCTTTCGAGACCTTTTATCTTTCTTTTTCTCTTGCAGAATTGCAAAAGCTTTGTGAAACAACGGGGAAAAGTTCGCTAGAACTTTTTGCAGTACTCAAAGACAGAGATGCAAGTGAGTTCCTTTATTTGGCTTTAAATTTCTGTTTTAGCCAAACTGATCTTGATGGCCTTTTTTTACCGCGGCAAAAGAAGTGTATGCCTAAGCATTCATCCGTAATCTTTAGCGCACACAAAATATATAATTGCCATTAAAAGCCCATGTGGAAAACATTTAACTACAAATTTAACAGGCAGAGTGAAAAAGGAAGAGCTTCACCCGCTGTGTCTTTCTCTTCTCACACTTTTTGTGGTATTAGGTCCGCGAGGCATCATGGTAAAACATAGTTAATATAGGCGGACTGGTTATGAAACCATTGTTGTAGGTCTTTGTTCGTCGGTTTCTTTTGTTATCTAGTCCTGAAGGTGCACAAAGTACAAAAGGTTTTGCAATACAAATCAATAAGTAGCCAGTCAAAACATCCTCACTAACACCTAAAACAAAGAATGTGCACCCTCATGGTTCGTTCAACCCACAACAAAGCATCTTCGTACATTTTTTCTATTTCCCTTTTAAAGTTTGCCGGCTTTCGTAACCAGTCCGAATTATAACTATGGTTAAAGCTTAGGTTGAAATACACCGTGCTGGCCACCTGCATGCTGTTCACAAAATTACAACATGAAAATCTCAATTTAGAGTTCCTACCACTACGGGAACTACCTATAGAAAGTTTCTCAATCTTCTTTTATCGCTATGAAGGAAGGCTTTGATCATTTTCTGTTTACATAGCGTCACTAGAACAAAAGAGAAAGCCAACGAGCTAGAAATGGTCGAAAAGGGGAAACAAAAAAGGTTCTCTTTTTTTTGTTAGCCATCGTCGGTGATGTGGCTGTCCTCATCATTAACTCCCTATTGAGTGGCTGGATTAAACCTCGCACCTTTCGTTTGTTTGCAACGTATGTGGTGATCCAAGTTATCCCTAGGTTAACAACCACAGCGGGTTTATTCTATGTGCTATTCTTGTCAAAGCTGATGTTGTGTACCACTCCCCGCAGGTTCTCAATCAGTGAGCGACAAAGTAGAGGAACTCAAGAAAAACATCAAAAGGATAGCAGATCTAGCAGAGGTGAAAATACGTTAAATTCAGAGTATACCTAAAAGCCCATGTTAAAGCCTCATCCCGGTTTTAAACCCTGGATAAAGGCCCATCCTTATGCCAACACAAATGTGGTTCCGGATATCGGACCACCCCGATAAAGGCCCCCCGTTCAAAAGCCCAACTACTGTATCAGTAGTCTTTTTCAGTATTTGATTTTAGAAGGGTGAAAAAACTAATAATACAGTACATGTGTTGTATTATGCGGTCGTGTTTATTGTTTTTTAATTTCAATTTGCGTTCTCGGAATCACAAGCTGTTACACGTCCTGAAGTGTGCTGTGTACTCGACCAACTTACTGTCAAAAATTCACGGCCTTAAGTCTGCCTTGGAGACAGGAGTGACTAGCATGTGTTTCACCCGCTGATCCAAGGACACACATGTGTGTATATATGTTTGAGGTTGAATTTACGGGGTTTTTTTGTACTGATATTAGTTCTGTTTGTCATCAGGCATTGGCACCCAAAGAACAGGACAGTGCCGACAAACTTGGCAGCGCTGTAGATGAGGAAATCAACAACACAGCACAGGTAAAACTTGGTCTCATTATTGCATTCTTACGTTTCAGTTTCTTTTCTTGTCCGTAGCAGCGGAGTGTAATGAGGATAATCTTAATAATTTAGCCGATCACTGAAAAACGCTTTTATTTAATTATTGACTGATTGAGGGATGGATGGATTGACTAATTGATTGGTTGATTGGTTTAGTGTTTGATTGATTAAATGGTTGATTGATTGATT
The DNA here is from genome assembly GCA_026413305.1 of Hydrozoanthus tunicans. NCBI lineage: Eukaryota > Metazoa > Cnidaria > Anthozoa > Zoantharia > Hydrozoanthidae > Hydrozoanthus > Hydrozoanthus tunicans. Next base: position 5,195 of record JAOBAT010014792.1, on the reverse strand, counting down.
GATTGATTAAATGGTTGATTGATTGATTGATTGATTGATTGGTTTATTGATTGGTTGATTGATTGATTGGTTGATTGATTGATTGATGGATGGACGGATTGGTTGGTATTGATTGATGGATGGATGGCTTGATTGATTAATGGATTGATTGATTGATTGATTGGTTGATTGATGGATTGATTGATTGACTGATTGATTGATGGATTGATTGATTGACTGATTGATTGATTGATGGTTGATTGGTTGATTGATTGATTGATGGATTGATTGATTGACTGATTGACTGATTGATTAATGGATTGATTGATTGATTGTTGAATTGATTGATGGCTTGATTGATTGATTGATTGATTGATTGCTGTTCGCTCGTTCATTCGTTAGTAACATACAAAACACTTTTACACTAGTTTAATACTAGAAAAATGTGAGAAACAGAAAAAGAAAATAACTGACTTCTGGAAACCCCCTTTGACAGTTTTGACTTATGAAGTGTTTGATGATCGCTGTTTGTGTTTTTAGCTTGTAGCTGATGCAGCGTCCAGAATTGAGGTTTGTACGATTTTGTTCTATATAGTTTATAGCCTTATTTTTGTGTGTTTGTCTTGGAGTTCTTAATTCGTGGTATTGCTGAGAAGAGTAAGCCTTTCTCGATGGAGCTCAGTCTATCGCTGTATAGTCTCGGCAAAAAAAAATATTACCTACTAATGCAGCTATGCCGGCTGGAAAAGTCGGGTTAAGTGTTTCGCTAAGTACACAATACAGTGATCTGAAGGGGCTGGAAATACGAAGCATACACTAACCGTTCTGCCAGTAGGCCACCGACACGACAAAGATAACGAAAGTAAAGTTGATAACAACAGATCTATTATTGGTTTTCACGCACTCCCTTGAGACGCAAAATACAATAGACGAAGCGGCCATGTTGGTGTCTAAAACAAAAGAAAAATTTAAATTCTTGTTCAAGGAAACCAACATGGCCGCCATGACGTCATGTCACTACCGGCAGGCGGCAGTTTTAAAATTCTTTTGTCCGCGTTCCAATAAACCCTTTTAGCCTTTTGTGAGAACGAATTTTTGAAAGTTTAACTCAAGAACGAGGCTACTAGGAATAATTTGAATGTAAATAAAGAATATTAAAATTGCCGTCGTTTTTTAATGAAGTCTATGTTTGCTTTTATTGAGTTTGAAATAAAAAACAGTCTCTACTTGGGTTTGCTTATGGGGTATTACTGTTTTCAAAGCTAGTAAAATAGAAAACGCAATGTTTTTATTCAATTTTTTTTTTGTTTATCAACCCTTTGTAGGAAATGTTTAGTAAATCACAAGAGAAATACTCTGGAGTTCAGCTGGAGGTCCATGAAAGGTATTTACCGTTTGTATCGTTGGGAAATATGACCTTTACGGTTTCTAGTGATGATGATATTTGAGACCACTTGGTAAGTAGCTGAAAAATCACCGCGGACTCTTAAGTCTGATCTCAAACAGCCGGTCTAGTGTAAAAAATTATTTTCGTGCAAAAAAGTGTAAAAAGTATACAATGTGCAAATTTTCGACCATTTAAAATTTAAACGGTACCTTGTAAACGTTGGCCAATGTTCTTGTTTGATGATGATGATAATGGTGATGATAATGATGGTGATGATTTTGATAATGATAGTAGTAATGGTAATGGTGGTGATGCTAATGCTGATAAGTTCTATTATCATTTCAGAATACTCGACTCCTGCACGTCCCTTATGATGGTGAGTGATTTGCAAATCGAATTTTGTTTTTCATTTTTTTTTACGTTCGAGATAACTGAGCAAGTTGTCAAAGCAAGGTTGCTGAGAATATATTAATCACTTGAGTGTGTGTGCAGAGGTTCGACAATAAGTCCTTTTTTTGTTTTTAAAAAACAACAAAACCTTGGCAGATGTTGTATATATATATATATATATACAGTAATTTGCTATATTTGCTTGTACGAAACTTGTTTCAACTAATGTTTAGTTGCATAAATAGAGGGTTTACATGGCCGCTTGGGCATGCGAATTTTATCTTCGAGTATCGTATTCCCACGCGGCCATGTAATGTTCTGTTTATTTTATAGATATTACGAAATTCCTACATCAAAAACAACCTTTTAAAAAGAGCCGGTCTCGCGTTTGAGCGGGAAGCTCTCTTCTAATTGGCTAATCCTGTTAGTAACCATAACGACAGAAATATTCTCACGTGTACATGAAAGATAAAAACAGCATCTTCACTGCGAGCGATGAAGATACGATTTTTAATAAAAGGAAAATCCTGGTAGTTCATCAGTATTTAGATCATAAATTGTTGTTTTGTTGGTCATGTTGAACCATATTGTTTACTTGAAGCGTCCTCGTTTCTTTCCTTCTGGAACAAGAAAAGAAAGGGCAAAAACTAGGGAACTAACTTTACTACCACATTCTACAGACTATCAAAGAGCTTATTCTGAAATCGAAGGACTTACAACAGGAGATTGTTGCCGAGGGGCAGGTAACACCTAATTTACCATAGTGAAGGTGTTAGTAATAGTAATGATTGACGATGTTGGTAATAGCAGTGCTGAAATTGACGATATTTGTATTAGCAATGAGCGGTTTCCAAAGGACAAAACAATCATGGGTAGTGTGTTTCGTTATTTTGTTTTCAAGATATGTTGTTTCTTAGCCAGCTATCTTCGTTTCTTTTAAAGTGCATATGAAGTGAAAAATTTCATTATTTCATTGGATAGACCTTGGTTAATGAGGAATAGTGGCAAAAAAATTGTGTCAAAATCTTTTAAGGTTCTTAGAATTTTAACGTTTAAAGTCTTCAACTGATGACGCCATGAGTGGCTCCGACAAATTTGCATTTTTTAAAAATCTGCTGCCGATTCCTAACCTTTGGATGAATTTAAGCCAAACTTGGGCTGCTGCTGTTTCTCGAGACCTGTAGATAGATAATTAGTCCAAGTTTGACTCCAATTTACCAAAGGTTATGGATCGGAAGCAGATTTTTAAAAAATGCAAATTTGTCGGAACCACTCATGACGTCATCAGTTGAAGACTTTAAATGTTAATATTCTAAGAACCTTGAAAGATTTTGACAAAATTTTTTCACTGCTATTCCTCATTTACCGAGGTCTATTCACTGAAGCAATAACATTTTTCACTTCATATGCACTTTAACATGTGCTGTTTGACGGTATAACACAATCTTTGCGATTATGAACAAATTTTAAGCAATTGCGAAAGAAAAGCCTAAAAAAAATTCATCAACCCGTGACCGAAACCGGTGCAGTGTTCTAACCAACTGAGCTGTGGAGCCACATCTGTAGGGAGCAGGTCAATTCAAGTGGGTCCGTTTACGCCATTTGTAGTTGTACAATAATAATTGTGTGCTGTTTGGTTAACAGGGAACGGCTACCGCAAAGGAGTTTTATAAACGCCACTCACGGTGGACAGAAGGGCTGATATCGGCGGCGAAGGCTGTGGGCTGGGGTGCAAAGATACTTGTGTAAGTGCTATTAAAATTGTACCACAGCTTTAACTAAGTTGGAATATTTTTACAGTCAGTGTAAATGGCTCTTATGGACGTTTGAGAACGGAAAAATTTGTTTTGTTTTTATACTTGTGGTTTGTTTTGTTTATACTATCTAACAAAATACTTGTTCGTGTTCGTTTGGAAACTTTGAGATTCTCGGAAAACAAAACAGCTGTTTCCCCTTGTGCGGAGTCATTTAGTGTTTATTGTTATATACCTAACCTTTCGCTCAACAAAATCAGCACTGTGATTGGGTGTTAAAGGTCACGTGCCCCTGATCAAATTCAAATATATCCCGACCGGGATACAGTTGTGCAGTTGTTGTTCGCGCGCCGAACACATCACCGAAAAAAGTCTCAATAAAAGAGATAGTCTAAACATCTAACAAAGCACTTCAATTCCCTATCAAGCTTGATTTTTTACATTAGATTAAAACTGTCGTCATCTGTGAACTCAAAATTTGAATAACCAAAGAAAATTTCCACGTCTAAGTATGCTTTTGAATCAAAAAAAGATCGGAATGTAAATTTTGACCAAGCAGGCCGGGGACTGGTAACCTGTGACGCAGCAGCATTGAGTTATGTGGTTTTTGTTTTATTTCAAACATTTTCAAGGGAATAGTTCATTGATTAAAGCTATAACAAAGAGACTATTGTAGCCAGCATTGAAATTTTTGAATAAAAAAAGGTTGTCTCTGCTTCATGCCTCGTGCTACGTCATAAGCCTCCTGCTACGTCATCACTGCACGCTTCAAGTCTAAAAAATGTAACAGGAACGGCGAGGAAAGGTTTTAATTTCGAAAACTAAAATTATTAAAGGGTTCTACTTTTCATCTGAAACTTAAAAAAATAAGCTTAATAGGGACTTTAATGTATAATCCCTCGGGAAACAAGTTAGTTTTGTTTTCCCTCGACTTCATCTCGGGAAATATCGGGACTCGGGCAAACAAAACTAACTGTTTTCCCGGGGACCATTTATTAAGTGTATATTGTAATTCCGTTTTCTTTAAGCTGCTATTTGTGATTTGAAAGATCGTGTGGAGATGCTACTGGCCAACGATAATATTTGTTGCGATTATTATTTTCTTTGTTTGTGCTAATATTAGTTTTCAAGTCACATTTACTTAGAACATTTTAAAATCGACCATATCTTTTAAAGATCCAACGTTAGCGGGCACTTTACTGTGTGATTTTCTGTTCTGAAGTTTTTCTAGAGGCCGCCGCACACCACACAATTTTTCTTCTGAAAGTCCCCGATTTTTTGTCGGGTGTAAATCTGTTCACCACGCACTAACCGATTTTTTTTCGCAAGATTCATTGGGCCCATTTCGTTTTCCATTGGCTAATGTACAGGGTAGTTCAAATCACTGCCGCACACCAGCCGGCAACGGTTGCCAACGTCTGCCCTCGTTCAAGCTAGCGGGATCTAGCTTGTCAGATCTTCCTTCACGTGCACGACAAAAATTCGTGTCCGATCTTTGTCTATAACTGCAGGCGAAAATTCAGGGCCCTCATGTAGTGTGTTGCGTTTCAAGACAAGGTTTTCTTTTGTTCCAGAGATTCAGCTGACAAGGTTGTTCAAGGAAAAGGGAAATTTGAAGAGATCATTGTTTCGTCAAATGAGATTGCTGCAAGTACTGCACAGCTGGTTGGTTTTGAATTTTGTTC
>JAOBAT010014791.1:0-32264 GCA_026413305.1 Hydrozoanthus tunicans | reverse complement strand
GTGGAAAAAAAGGAAAAAAGGAGAGGGGGAATGGGGAGAGGTACTCTCCTTTTTTCTTTTTTTTCCACCCACCCTTTGAGAGCTTGCTACGCAGGCTAGCCTCAAGGTGTCCTTGGGGCGTCACCTTGTAACACTCTCTTGATGTTTCCTTAACATTTGGCCGATCCATTTCCATTATCTTCGCCTAATAAAATTGTCTTTGAATGGCTTCGTTTTATAGTGACGTGACTATTTGGTATCACACCTTTTGATTGACATTTGAATTGTATTGAGATTACGCCATGCAGGCGAGAGAGACGGTTATTTTTGGAAAGCGAAAGTGTAATGTGAGCTGGCAGAGAAATCAGTCAAAAAGTAAAGCTAGATAAAAACATCAAAAACCCACCTGAGTCATTACACTGGCGACGAGTGATGAACTAAGCAAAGGCAGAAGAACTCCTACGCAAGAGAATACAGCAATTCCCACTCAGCGGAACAATTCAAGGAGTCAAGATTAGATCTCACGCCAAAACATATCTACATCATTACCGCCATTCCCTTCGTTTGACATTATCCAAGACCAGTCATCTATTAGCCTTCGATGGAAGAAAATACGTAACACGATTCAAGAACTTGATCGTGGCCTTAAATATCAACGACCAGAAACGACAGAAGGCACTACTACTTCATTATATTGGAGACGATGTTAATGATATTTTTGAAACGCTTCCAAATACCGAGGCTACAGGATCCGTAGACCCGCTGAAGAAAGCAAATGATGCCCTCACGGCCTACTTTACACCGCAGAGAAACGTAGCATATGAAGAATACCAACTTTGACAGGCAAAACCAGTAACTGGTGAGAAAATCATGGCCTACTACACGCGTCTAAAGCGCCTTTCAGAGACATGTGAATTCACCGACTCAGACCGAGAAATTAAATCACAGATCGTCCAGCATTGCAAGTCAACAAAACTTCGACGGAAAGCCCTAACGGAGCCTGAAAACCGAGGACAAGGCGACGTCACGAAAGGTTATACATGTCACGAAAGAGGCTGGTGGATCCCTTTTGAGCTGGCACGCCTCCCAGAACCTAGGCCTCTTAACTGTCGCAAGCTAATTGGCGAGTAAGTCTAGGCCGGAGATTGATCAACTAGTGCAAGATTATGACGACCTGATCCATGGACTCGGGAAACTAAAAGGATACCAAGTACACCTTCGCATCGACGAAGACGTCCAGCCGTCCGCACAACCACACTGACGAGCACCGTTTCACGTCAGGAAACAAATCGAAGAGCAGCTAGAAAGGACGAGCAAAACGGTGTCATAGAGCGCGTGGATGGACCGACGCCCTGGGTCTCACCCGTTGTTGTAGCGCCCAAGCCTAAGCAACCAGGCAAAATACGCATGTGTGTCGACATGAGACAACCAAACAAGGCAGTTCAGCGCGAGCGTCACATCACCCCAACAATTAACGAAGTAATTGGAGATCTCAATGGAGCAACGACAATCAGCATCCTCGATCTCAATCAAGGATACAACCAGTTAGAACTTGCTCCTGAATCAAGATACATCACGACGTTTAGCACGCATGTCCGACTGAGACGGTACACACGTCTTAACTTTGGAATTTCCAGTGCGGCGGAAATTTTCCAAAACGCAAGTCCCGAGACTCTTAGTGGCATACAAGGTGCTATAAACTTAAGCGACGACATCCTGGTGAATGGAAAGACACACAGAGACCACGACAGAGCCCTGCGGGAAACCTTTAAACGTCTCAGAGAGAAAGGTCTTACCCTTCACCGAGACAAATGTGAGTTCTCTTGGGACAGCCTCACAATTTTCGGATAAGTGTTCTCAGCTGAAGGAATTTCAACAGACCCAACGAAGGTGGAGGCAAAAACCAACCTCCAGCCTCCAGCTAATGCTTCGGAACACGCAGCCTTCTCAGTATGGCAAAGTCTTGTACTCGGTTTATCCCGGGGTATGCGACTCTTACACAACCCTTGCGCAAGCTAACGCAGAAAGACGCCCAGTGGGATTGGAGTCAAAGACACGACGACGCTCTTCTGCAGCTCAAGACCGCTCTAGCACAAGCACCAGTAACAGCCTACTTCGACCCTGACAAGCGCACGGAAATCAGTGTCGACGCCAGCCCTTTTGGACTTGGGGCAATACTCGCACAAACAGATCCCAACACCGGCGACAAGCGCGTGGTCGCATTCGCAAGCAGATTGTTAACCTCAGTCGAGCAGCGATACAGTCAGACCGAACGCGAGGCACTGGCCATGGTCTGAGGGTGTGAATACTTCCACTTGTACATCTATTGCAAGCCCGTGACCTTCGTCACGGACCACAAGCCTCTAGTCGCGATATACGGCAATCCGAAGTCGAAGCTGCTAGCGTGCATAGAGAGATGGTGCCTGCGCCTTCAGCCGTACCAAGTTACAGTCGTATACCGGCAAGGTGAGAGAAATCCGGCCGACTATATGTCTCGGCACCCAATTAAGCTATCGCTTCCAAGCAGCAGGCAGGAGCGAGTAGCGGAGCCCAGCTGAACGCCCTGAAGTTAGAAGACTTCTCACAAGCAATCATCGAGGATCCAACCCTCCAAGCAGTCAGAGACGCCGTACGCACTGGCAAGTGATTCGAGCCATCTCAACATCTCAACATCAACCACAAAAACCTATAACTTCTTGAAGCGAGTCAAGGAAGAGTTGACGGTGTGCAGCTCGTCCAGTGTGATCCTGCATGATAGACGAATTGTGATTCCTGAAGTTCTCCAATCTAACATAGTTAACTTGGCGCACGAAGGCCATCAAGGGATCGCCAAGACAAAGGCCTTACTGCGGCAGAAGGCGTGGTTTCCAGGCATTGACAAAGTGGTCGAAGCAAAAGTTAAGTCTTGCCTAGCATGTCAAGCAGCAACGCCAGTAACGAAACGGGAACCCCTTCAAATGTCACCACTGCCAGACGGACCGTGGAAGGAGGTTAGTGTGGACTTCAAGGAACTTCCAGGAGAAAGATACCTTTTTTTGACCTATGAAGATTATTCCAGATACCCAGTGGTCGAGGTGGTACCATCCGTAGCAGCTAAAGTTGTGGTGCCACGACTTAACAAAGTGTTTTCGGAGTTCGGTGTCCCTAAAGTTGTACGCTCGGATAATGGGCCACCGTTCAACGGAGAGGAGTTCAGCAAACTTGCATCCGTTCTCGGGTTCAAGCACAGGAAGGTGACGCCCCTCTGGCCTCTTGCAAACGATGAAGTGGAAAAAAGTTCATGCGGAATTGAAGAAAACTATCGAGGCAGCCAGGGTGAACCAGGTTGCCCATGGAAAGAAGAACTCTGTGATCTATCGAGCGACACCCCACTTATCTACTGGTAAAGCACCAGCAGGCGTGTTGTTCGACCGCCCTATGCGAGTGAAGTTGCCTGAAGCACCTCAGAGCAAGAAAGACCAAGCGCAAATACTACATCGAGACGCCCTGTCAAAAGAGAAGATGAAGGAATATACGGACCGCAAGGCACATGTTGCACCCAGCGACATCAAGGAGAAGGACACGGTTCTAGTGAAGCGCGACCAATCACGCAAATCATTGGGCACATCGTATGACCCGAAACCTTATCAAGTGACCGACAACAAAAGGGAGCATGATTACGATAGCCCGAGATGGACACGAGATCAGTCGGAACTCATCTTACTTCAACAAGCTAATTCCCGATGCTCAGGTGGGAAGTGGTGTTAATGACCCTACCTCAGAGGACGAAATGGAATCACGCAGATGCATTATAAGGAGCTCGCGTAGAGCACCGGCATTCTTGAAGGTTTATAGTTATTGAACATCAGTTCGTCTGTAAACGTATCGTTTTCAGGATGACACCATGTTTCCTGGACTTGCATAAGTTCTAAACTCGCTATACCTTTCTTTGTGAACTGTTGCTTGGCTGAAATGGCAATACGGCTTGCTTTCGCTAGTTTCATAGCGTCTTATCCACAGATAAAAATAGAAAATGGTGTCATCCTGAAAACGATACGTTTACAGACGAACCAATCACGACGAATCAAAACCGTTGCTATTTTGCATAATTAATGCGTTTGGCGCCATGCCTTTGGGATTATTTTAATAACAAAAGACTTTACCGGCTCCGCATTTTATTCATGAGGTTGGAAAACAAAAGAAATAGTTAAATCCACCGCATTATATTCATGAGCTATGACGTCATCCTAGAGATAATTTATGCATGCGCCTTGTTTGCGCCTCAAAAATACGGGTAATTCCGTCCCTACTATACTACTCTTTCTGTAGGTTCAACTGGATGCCAGTTTTCTTGTGTATCAGTTGTCTCCTTAATGATCCAATCGATCGCCAGCAGGAACAAAAATGTTGAAATCAGACGACCTTTTTTAGGCCTGTCCTTACCGCAAAACTATCTGATATAGTCTCCCGTCATGAACTACTTTGCAGGTCATTGCGTTGTAAGATTTTTTTGATAATCCTGATGAATTTTCCTGGGATGCCGTAGAGCATCATAAGGCTGCAACGGAAGCGGAATTGTTTAACTTTGAAGCATATCTGCATCGCCATCGGAGGCGGAATATTGGCCATATAATATGAATATTCGCATATTTTTGGCCTCGGAATATGAATATTTGACTATTCTAACCTTGGAACATGAATATTAGGCAAGTTAGACCAGGGAATATGAATATTTGAGAATATTTGCCTCTGGAATATAATATGAATATTTGGAAAATATTCCGAAATGAATGTGAATATTCTGGTTTATAATATTCTGCTTCATCCCCCGAATCTGAAGCTGTTAGCTTTACAGGAATGTGTTGTTTACTTGACACATAGTTTATTGTATGTATATGTTTTAACGTTATGTTTCCCCAAAAAAAAACGTTTTATCAGAACACTGCGGCCTTCTCAGAACGGTGAGATGTCCTGTTAGGCCAACCAGGTCAGTACTCAGTCGAAATGGCGCTTGTTTAATCAAGCATTATGCTTGTTGATATCAAAATCTGTGTTTATCTGAGTCATCGGCCAACACTGAACGCCACAGCTGAACGCACAGGTGAGTCAATATTCGGGGGGGGTGTACTCCGGCATTGAAGGGGTAGGGAAGACCGTCGATACTGTTCCAAAAATTATCTATAATAACACCAAGGCACAAAAATTCTCCACCCTAAAAATTACCTTTCGGTTTGAAAATTACCCTAAAAACAATTGAAAGTTGACATTTTTCCCAGAAGAGCTAGCGAGTTAGCGCTTAGTCCTCTCGTGTTGTACGATGCTCACCGGCTCTTGGTTCGTTAACGTTAGAAACCGCTATCTTTTTTTTTGTCTGTCTCAAACTTTCGAGATAGAACAGAAACAGAATAAATAAAAACCCAGTTATCAAGCTTAACTATAGTAGATAATCAACATTGAGTTTTGTTGGGAACAAAACGAAAACAAATCGGATGCCCTTTTTTCTCTTCGTAATTAAAATCAATATGAAGCTGTGGCACAGTTGTGAAGGTAGCGGACTTTCGATATGGACGATCAGCTAACAATTTTAATTAAACATGGCCATAAAAAACTTGAGGTGCTGATATTTGAGCGTTTATAGCCTTTTGTTGGAGCAAATGGTTGAAACAGCGGCCCTATTATATTGAAATTTTGGCGTCTGAGATTTAATTTGAAAGTATTTAGATCATCAAGCGAACGAAAACCTTTTGTTATAACCTAGCTCTCTACAATCGCTAGGTGTCAACGAAAATTGCGAGTTTGACTGAAAAACGTTTCCCGTACTTTTTGAATATGTTTGCGAGATTCATTTCTATTAGGGATCATTCTCTTTTATGGAGGAGGGAAGGGGGGAGAAGTGAGGAGGGATATCTTGGGGGACGAAAACTTTCGAGCTAGGGGGAGGTCATCCCAAACTTAAGAAATGAAAAAGGGATACCATTCCAAAGTTTTTAAGTGTTGTGTTGGGCAAGCAAAAGATGCTTTGTGATCTTTCAGAAATCTCAAACTCTGCAACAACAATGACGAAAAGTACCTAGCAAAAAAATTAAAGGCGATACTGTTGAAGTAATTTTTTCCCAGATCTTTGGAAGGAGCTTGTTGGCGAACTTGTACCAAAGTGATACTGAGAATTTACAGTAAACTCACTGGTGCTGGATGCATCGGTCATTGGTGAAGAGATGATAACGAGCAGGGCTGCATGGGTTTCATACTCGGCTAATAAACTGGTTTCAGGTGAACAGTAGAAGTGATCAGATCCAACTTTCTTTGTCAAGTTTCAGCAGCTTGTCTCAATCCATTTACTTTAACATGACCCCACGTTCGGGTGGACAGTAAACTTCAGAATGGGTCCCAAATTTGATAGCCCCCTTCGCATCCGTCGTGGCTTCCGTTCCCTTCACGTTCTTGGGGGAGGGAACGGAATCCACAACGGCTGCGAAGGAGACTACCAACTTGATGGCAGGTCTAAAACTGCTCTGCCAAAGCAGATGGCGAGAGGTGGGCTTTTGGTTCTCACTGGCCAATAGCTTCCATCTCTCACCCACCCTATCCAGCAATTTTTCGGACGATTTTTAAATTTTTTTGTCCTGAAAAAAAGTTAATATTAAAGTTTGTTGCACTATGAACTGAACTTACGCAGAGTAGATAGAACTGAGGTTAGATGATTTGTAAATGGCTATATTTAGGGCGAGGGCTCAGTACGTGCGGCAACACAAGTTTACATCGTCAGCTTATCACTTCCAAAATAAAGAGTTGTTTGTTGCAGTCCATCATCACTTTCTTCTGTAACTACGCCTATTTTAGTTCAGTTGGTTAGAATTTTTATTCTGTTTATTTTCAGTGCGACCAATGGTACGTTAACCTACTGGTCTCGGGGGATTACTTCAGGGTAAAATGAACAAGGATGCTCTATTGGAAATCTGAAAAATAGCCTAAAATACCAAGGGGAAAAAATTTCCTTAAGAAAAACACGAGCAGCCGTATTATATCTACAGAGCGGGGAACCCCTCCCCCTCCATGGGAACTTAAGAGTAGGGCCCGGGTACGACCTGGTGTTTGAATGTGTTGTAGTGATCGTTCAGTGGTCGAGAAAAGTGGCGTACGTGTGAGTTTTAAGCTCTAAAAAAGTTTTTTTGATAACTCAAGGTTTATTTAAGCAATGAAACGCATTTTCCGTGCATTGTTCTTTTTTATTTCACGACATAGGCCCGGTTTAATACTTTAATCGACTCACTTTTATTTGATATCAGGTTTGGTTTATATTTTGAATGATGTCACTGCCTAACAAATTTTCTGCAATAAAAGCCTGGTTATTTGTAAGCAATAGTTATGGCAGCGGATTCAGTGTTGTGTGACACTTTCAAAAGTGTGCCCTGTACTCTCTTACACAGCGTTTTTTTGCGCTCTCGACCAATCAACGCGCGATATTTACTGGGGTTATTTCATATTCGTTTTTGTGTGTGTGTGTTTTTTTTTCGTCGTCGTCACGAAAAACTGGTTCTTGTTTCATTCTGATCTATTTGTTTGTTTGGTCATGCTTTCAAGTTTTTAAGTGCGTTTTTGTTGTGAATTAGCTTTTTTACTTCTGGCTGGCCATCTCTCCCGATAACCCTTTAAAGGCCGGTAATAGCGTCATTATGGATGACCAGTAATCAACCCAGCATATTTCACTTCATCACACGTGCCAAGTCATGTCAATAAAAACGCATGACCTTTTCATCACGGCCGTACGTGTTGCCTCCCCAAAAAAATTCCTACCGGAAATACGCTCTACTCGAACCGGAAGTTGATTTTTGGGTTTCGAGCCACAAGATAGTTTCCGTCTAGTTTTTAAACATCTTTCTTGGTTAGTCACAAACGAAATTGTTTATGTGTTATATGTTGATTAACGTTAGATGTTTTTTATATCTCTTTTAGCGAGCAGCTGTTGCATCCATAAAATACATTTGAAAGGAAACTAAAATTGAAGAAAAAAGGGGAAGAATGCTAGAATTGAAACTAAAAATGCGTGAAATTCGTTGAGTTTTACAAATGCGGCGTGTTGCGTGAACGAGTAAAAAAATGCATGAACTTCAGGCCAAATTCGCAATTAAGGCTTTGCAGGTCTGGTCTACTTTCCCCTAAAAGTTGTATAAAAAGGTGCTACTGAAATAAAGTATTGTTTCTGTTGTTGTACGCCAAAACAGTTATTTACTTCCGAAGGACACCGGTCTGAAAAGAAATTAAGGTGTGGACCTGACCGTGTCGCCCTGAACTGGACTCCTCTCAACGCAACAAAATGTTTTGTGTCCAGCAATAGTCAATTAAAAAGTCAGCTCAAATTTGTAAGGTTTTCCTGCTCTGTAATTCAAGTAGAATGCCTTATCCGACTTTTAATATTAAAATATGTATTTCACGTTTGAAAGACGTACACATGTCGTTCAAAAAAATTCAGTCATGTCGTGATGGTGCTATCCGTCAAATTTATCGTGGAATACCCGAGACAGACAACGAATTCTTACTTTGTATAATAGTTCGAATTTTCTAGATACAAGCATTTTTTTATATCCTAAACCAGCGAAGAGAATAATTTGCAGTAAAAATCATCGGAAGTACGGCGTAATTATTTACCGATCGAACAAACACACCACCTACCATATATAAACAATGCCATCCAATTGATAAAAAAAAATTTTAGTGTAAAAGTTATATAGGTAACAAATAAAGTTGTAAAAACTGGGTTTGTTGGGTCTTTGTATTTTTATTGTTTTCAATTCCAAATATAACCGCAATCCGTTATAGTCCCCCGTCCCCTCCCCCACTAAGTAAGCATTGTCACGTGCGCAGTTTAGGTGCGCGATGTGACAACTGCCGCCGATTCCCGTCCACAACCATGATGGCTTCTCAGAGGAGGAGACAAGACGATAAAAACTTGAAGCTATTGCGAGAACTTGCAGCTTTGCCACATAACAAAAAATGCTTCGACTGCGGACAAAGAGGCCCAACATATGTAAATATGACAATAGGATCATTTGTCTGTACAGCATGCAGTGGAATTCTGTGAGTAAAGTTGATCAAAATTGAACTCAACACTCAGGAGTCAAGTTTTCCAGGTTGTATCTCGTAGCTTGCCGGACATGATTTAAATTCTGCTTTGTTTCCATCTTTTGTTTGACAGCCGTGGGTTGAACCCACCACAGAGGGTAAAATCTATTTCAATGACCAGCTTTAGTGAGCAGGAGATTCAAGAGCTTCAGAAATCTGGAAACGAGGTATGTACTTATCCACATTCGAACTGAGCTTGTGTGCACATTTGTTTCACCCCAAAAATCAATGACAAGTGACATCACGGAAAGTAGTTAGTGAGTCATCTATTTCTTTAAAGGTTTGTTCTCGAAAGCTCTGCTGAAAAAATTTGCCTCATCACGAGTTATGTAGTCAGTTATAAGCACAATGAACATCTTTGTTCATGTAGTACCTTTTACGGCTTGCTATCTCGATCAGGTTAGATATTGAGTGAATTTAGTTAAATTCATTCATAAAATCTCATCAAGTCAGTGAATCAAAAATGGAAGCACAATACGGAAAACGAAACAAACATTCAAGGGCTATTAAAACTAGAGTAACTCGTTGAACCGAAATTTGTGGTTGCCAAACTGTTCTATAAAACTTGATAGTGGGGCAGTTGGTTACCGTTTTGTTAGCGACGTACGAAAAAAAAACTTTGCTTTAACTTAGGTACCCTTTGTTGTGAAGATTTTGAATTACGATTGAACATATTTTTGAAAATGTTGAATAAACTTTTAAAACCATAATTTACATTTTTTTCTCCTTTTCCTTAAAAGTTATTCGTTGTTATTTATCTGAAGCAACAGCTAGAATGCTCTTAATTCTTCTTCATAAGGAAGCTACTCGGATAAACACTTTCTTCGATAAATATAGTTCGGTGACATTTAAACAAGAGCGTGGCAACAGTGCTGTCTAGGAGATATTTGACATAGAAAATCAAAATCTGATAGTTGTTGGCATGTTTCCAAACCAAAGAAACCTCAAAGAAGGACGGAGAATATAGTAAATAAACAACAAATTAGTTGAATGAATAAGTTCCATTGATTCAGAATACACAAGTTTCCTGGAGTGTTAAATATTGTTCTGTTAAAGTAAATCTGTATTTATATATATAATGCAAGATTATTACATAGTTTGTCAATAGTTTAAGAAATCATCCTTGAAGTAATCCTTACCACAAACAAATTGGACAGGTATTGATGTTCAGGTTCCAGCTACTAAGGAACCCCCTGCTTGTATGTAAAAAAAACAACTTAATAATATTAGTTGAAATTATCTCATTAGATTTGATGATGAAAAGTTTCTTAATCAAGTTCCAAGATTAGATTTGATGATGAAAAAATTTTTAATTCAAGTTCTAAGATAGAAAGAAAACCAGTAGCACATAAAACAAAATGCAACAACTTAAAAGCTACTTTCTTTTTTGTTATATCCAAAAATAACAGAGCTGCTATTCTTCTTAACAGCATCAAGTTATATTCTATTGTTGTATTTTTGTTTTATACCTCTTGATTCAGAATGAACCCTTGGAATTGAAAATCTCTGGAGGGTTGAAGGAAGTAGCCTCTCGTTTCTTGTGAAATTTTCTAACTTAGGAAAGAAGAAAGTATTGAAAATACTTTTGAAGAAGCTGTCCAACTACAATTCAACACGGTTGTTCTTATATTAGTTTTAAACTACACAAGCAGCAGGATCTGAGTGCTAGATGTTGTGGATTCACAGGAAGAAAAAGATGTTTTTTGTTGCTTATCAGGTGTTTTTAAAAAGTTAACTGGATGGGTGATCAGTGCTCATGAGTCAGGATGAAAAGTTTAAAAACTGATCTAGAGATAATTATCAAAAATTATACTTGTGAAATAAAAAAATGATAAACACAGATATTATAATCTTAAAAATACAAGAAAACTCTCATATTTTCAGCAATCACTGTTTTCCTTTGTGTCCTGACAAACAGTGGTTGCCAAAAATTTGAGAGTTAATAGTGTTTTTAAGATTTTAATTTAATATTTGTGTTTATCGTTTTTATTATTTTACAAGTAATTTGATAATATTATCTCAAGATCAGATTTAAAATTTTTCATCCCAAATTTAAAAGTTAACATATGTTTTTTGATACTTTCATACCATGATGATAAAATTAATAATTTCAGAGAGCTCTAAAGTGGCTGAAAATTGTGTTGTCCTTTCAATTTGTATTAAAAAGTTGAAATTGTACCTTACAATTCAACAGAGAATACTGAAACTGTATTGTACAATTATTTCAAGTTAGAGATCATTGTAATCTACTCAAACAACCTCCCAAACTCAAGAAAATGGCTGTTGTAAACAACAAAGAAAGATGTACCAGTTCAATTCATGTATGAGAGGATAATAATTGTTAGTATATATCAAGGACTATTTTTTGTTTTAAGAAAGTTAAATCAAGTTGTATTTTAGAAAGTCGTAGAAATGGTCATGAAAGAAGAAATTCAAACAATAAGTGATTCAGCCATTCCCTCAAACACAAAAAGGGCACTTGAAAGATGGCATATCTGTATTGACAGGTAGAATTTGCTTTATCCCCAAACTTCAAGATGAAATACAGCAAAGATAGTGGCTGCAATTTTTTTTACTTTTCTTACTTGCAACTGAAAATTTTAAGTAAGTTATTTAGGCTAAACTCAACATTCACTAACTCCTTCCTTAATTTATTCAACTGATTTGGCATAATAAATATACTAAAACAGTTATCCCCCTCAGTGTTGGTGTCTAGCGATAGACGGTTACCTCAGTTAATCTCCACCACTAGTCACCTCTACTTCAGGTGAACTGGTACATCTCATTCAAAAGCCACCATTTGACAAACTTGCTAGATAATGCTAATTTGGTATCTTAAAAGATGCAATTTTCTCAATGAAAACTAACTTGGTTTGTTTGGGGTTAATCAGCATAAGCAAATAATTAATTTCAAAGACTAACTTAAAATTGAATTATGGAACTTTAATAAATAATAATAAACTTTATTAATGTGTCAAATGAGTAGCAGTTTCCCACTAAGTAAGGACACCTAAAACTAAACTAATCTAATATATACACACCCCTGCCCCATATAGTAGAACCTATATATATATGCTACCCTACCCTGTACAATTAAAATAATTACCTAAAAGATTAAAAATACAATACTGATAATATAAAATATTTAAGATTTACTTAAAATACAGTTCTTGCCATTGTCCAAATAATTACCTAAAATATTAGAAATAGAATACTGATAATATAGAATGTTAAGATTTACATAAAATACAGTTCTTGCAATTATCCAAAGAAATCAAACTTTGTATATCTAATTTGCACAAAGCCCTTTTAAAATTTTGTAGTGTTCTTAGTGTTCTTGTTTTTCTATCTAACTTAGACCAGATAACTGGACCTAAGTATCTAAGAGAGTGCTTACCATAGCGTGTTGTACTTACTCTAGGAATTATGAAATCACTGTTTCTTAAATTATACCTATTGTTATTAAGGGCAAACAAGTTGTTAATATTGTTAGGGCACAGATCGTTTTTAACTTTATACATTAGCACAGCTATATCATGTAATCTTCTATTATAAAAGGTTGTTAATTTAGCCCTTTTAAGGATATCGCTATATGATGATGTGCTATCACAGTAAACAGCCCTAAGGTCCCATTCTTGTACCCTCTCTAATTTTCTGGAATCACTAGCTTTACAACAATTCCATATAGTACTACAATAAGTTTAATAAGGCAGGATAGCAGCCTTAAGAAGTTGTAATTTAGCCTTAGCTGGGATTAGATTCCTTAATCTATTAATTACACCTACCCTTTGGCTGCTTTTTTTTGCTTTATTATTAGTATTGCTCTGTTTTGACTTTAATTGATTTGTTTGGGATTTATAAAGAGGCTCTCATCCAAAGCAAATGGTTGGTTTCACTCACAAAATTATTTAAACAATAGAAAGTTCTTTGACACATTAGGGAATCTAATTATCTTCTGATCAACTCTCCCTAACATGTGGGGTTCCTCAGGGCTCAGTTCTGAGGCCCTTTCTATTTCTACTATTATATGCCAACAACCATAAATCTTATGTACTCTAAAATGGCCTTAGTCAAGCCTCACACATACAAAAATGACATTCTTTTTGTTCTTTCTATAACAGTTTTGTAGGAAAACATGGCTAGGTCTGTGGAATTCCAGCTCACCTCCAGAACCAGATTCTAGAGATGAGCATAAAATTAAAGACTTTATGATACAGAAATATGAAAGGAAACGCTGGTACATTCCACCAACACCAGAAGACACTAATAAAGCCACACCCACCTCTGCACCAGAACCCAAGCCACTCAAACATTTACTGGGACAGCAGTCATCGAGCAGAACTGTTAGTTCGCCAACCCAAGTAAGAGCTTCTAGTTTACCAGTCTTTGATACACATTTTGTTATCTCAAAAATTGAATAAGCTGAATTTTAAGTAAAACAGAGGGGGCATTTGGGATTGTTGAATACTGCAAAGCATAAAATAGAAAATATGGCAATACTGTGCATTTGTAAACCTTAATTACAGATACCACTAAAATATTTCAGCGATTGATGTTTTAAGACCATGAAACTTTAAAGAATAATCTAGAAAAGCTACTTCTACAGTCAACAGAATGTTGTAGCAACAATTTTTTGGTTTGTTAAAGCAGTGTTTTATACTTCACATTCCTGAAACTTCTAGTAATTTTTTTATCATAATAATATAACTGTAGTTGATCTCTTTACTGTAGTTAATCAATAAGCAGTTGTTGCTCGTCATGCAGCCCTAAGAAAGTGATTTTTGAGCCACCCCTTTTTTTCAACTGAGTACCAAAGCCAAAAAGCTAAAAACTATTTGTGATTGATTAGTATCCAGGGGGGAGGACAGACTTTAATTCATTCAACACTATAGAGACTGGAGGTAACCATCAATTGAATGTTTGTGAAAGAAGTCCGCTATTGTATTAACACTGCAGCCATGAAATTTTCTTTCAACATCTTTCTAATTCTCATTGCATATGTAGGAGCATTTTGGCTTAAGTCGGCTAGAATTCTAAAGTTTAGGTTATTAGTATTGCTTCAGCTTAGTAGCAGTTGATTGTTAAAACCAATAGCTCTTCCATGCTGAGGTCCTGCATCCATCAGAAACTAGGTGGCAGTGCTATTAATAGAGACCTTAAGCATGAGCCATCCATGTTTCCACGGAGGCCAACCGGAAACCAATTGTCAGTAGTTGGCACGTACTTGCACACGTCATGCAGTTGTGGTGATCGTCATGGAAGGCTGCCAAGACGCTTTTCGCCTCTGTGACGATCACCATGACTGCATGACTGCATGACATGTGCAAGTACGCGCCAACTGCTGATATTTACTTTCTGGTTGGCCTCCGTGGAAACATGGACGGCTTGTGCTTAAGGCCTCTAAAAATTAAATTAATACGATGATGATAATGATTATATGGATAGAGAAATTACAAGAATAAAAGATGTTTAATATTGTTTTACTTTGATTTAAAAGTTTAGGTTAAGATGCGTTTTTTTAAAATGTCTTAGCCTTAGCTGATGATAATGATAATGACAATAATACACTCTATTAATATCAGGGTGACTAGATTCTAAAATTTGTGCATAAAGTCTATTAACCAACACAAATGAACTTAAGTGTTTGGTTTAAACATTAAATTTTGCTATTTTGGCTTTGCTTCAACAGTGCATAATGCCAGACAGTATGTTTGATTATATAATTGATTCAAAAAGTTTATAAATCAATGTGTACAAAAACTCAAGTGCTTCCCTTTTAGCTACAAATGGATTGATCCAGGAAAGGTGACAAAAATGAAGATTTGTACTTTCATTCTCTGTCCACATTGTGGGATTTTGTGAAATTTGCAACTCTAGTCATTTGTTACATTGCCCTCTTAGAGTGGAGAGTATCACTGATAAATAGAGTTAAGCAAAACCAGGACAATAGTTTCATCACTTTCATCCTTAACATGGTTGCAGTTGGATGTTAACTGCGATTAATTCACAGTAAACAAAGTGGTGAAATGAGGGTTGGCCGCATTCTTATGCACTAACACTTCCAAGCAGTATTGTGTACCAACAGCTTTGATAGGATAATGATATGATATTTTAATTCACTCTCCCACATGGGATTTTCAGAGTAAATTTACAGTTTTTTCACTAACTAGACTGTCTAAGCTGTCTAATCTAATACAAGGTTTCTAATAGTTGATAAAAAAACTAAAGGAATAAATAAGCAATTGAAAATTTATACATGTTGAAATGTAAACTTACTTGTCTGACTACACTGTCTAAGCTATCTAATTTGATACAAGGTTTCTAAAGGTTGATAAAAATTTAAAAGAAAAGCAGTTGAAAAAGATATATATATATGTGACCTCTCACAGGAAAACATACTTTTCTGTTTCGCGACTTTTCTGTTTTTACCCGTTGTCAACCCGCGAGCGTTCCGTTGTTGAGCCGCGAGCGTTCCGTTGTTGAGCCGCGAGCATTCTGTTGTCAAACTTGTGAGCTTTCTGTTGTTCGTACAGAAGCTTTCCACTAAGTAACCCGCAAGCAAAGCAGTTGAATGGCTTTATCAACGTTTCTGAGATCAAGAACTACCAACAAGGGACAAAATTCAAACTATGAAAGACTGTTTCAAACTCTTAGGAATTTACTGGAACTTTTTTGATCCATGCATCTCTAAATTCGTCA
Source organism: Hydrozoanthus tunicans (assembly GCA_026413305.1). Lineage (NCBI taxonomy): Eukaryota > Metazoa > Cnidaria > Anthozoa > Zoantharia > Hydrozoanthidae > Hydrozoanthus > Hydrozoanthus tunicans. The sequence goes on along the minus strand of JAOBAT010014791.1, from coordinate 16,487 downwards.
TGATCCATCGAAGTCGAAGAACATAGAAGCAGTCGTTCCATGTTCCAGTATCCTTGCCAGTGCAAAACCCCATTGCTATTCTGGATTTTTTAGCATTCTCCTCTTTTCCTGCGATTCTTTCCCTACTTTATTGCTGTTGTATTGATAAAAACGAACTATAAATTGTTTGCATTTCACGACGTACCATTGTTCAAGGGCAAGAAAAGGCAACATATTTTACCACTGGTCAGCGGAAGTTGGCAGTTTCTATGGCAATTTCAATTCCGCTCCGAGTTTCAGCCAATCAGAAGCGCTTGAATTCAAAGACGAAAACAACATGGCGAAGAAGCTGGAGAGATTGATTTTTTTGGATAAAAACAGCTTCAAAAGTGAGCTAAAAAACAAGACGAAAGGAGCCAATTTAGATCGACTACTTCAAATAGCTTTTTTATACCTTAGTAATACGAATGCATGAAGCAAATTGTTTAGAGATTACTTGCTGTTGAATTTGTCATTTGACTGAATTTCAAAAGTATGTACTACGTTATTGATTCAAGTCAATTTATGTCCGGCTTAAAGTAGTGTTTTAACAAGCGTCTTGTCATTCTATCAACATACTTTTAACCTTAACTGCCCAAGTTTTTTGTTATCATAACCCGCAAGCTTCCCGTTGTTAATTCCGTCATCAAACCCGCGAGCATTTAGTTTGTAAGCCGTGAGCAACCCATTGGAAAGTCGCAAGCAACCAGTTGGTAAGCCGTGAGCAACCTGTTGATAGGCCACGAGCAACCCATTGATAACCACGAACAACCCGTTATCAACCCGCGAGAAGAAAAACGGAAACGGAAAAGTCGTTAAGTATGTTTTCCTGTGAGAGGTCACATATATAAATTACATATATTAAAATGTAATAATAAATTAGTAATATGGGAATGGAAAGTAGTTACAGCTTTGGGATGACTGATTTAAGTTTTGATTTGAAAAGTTTCACAGATGTGATTTCCTTGAGTTCAGGGCTCAGAGAGTTGAATAGTTTAGGTCCACGGTAGAAAAAGGCTCATTGGGCAGTAGCAGTTTGGTAGCGAGGAATGTTAATGTGCATGTTATTTCTTGTGTTATAATTATTATAATTATTATTACGGAATGATAGTTTATCTGATAGGTAGGAAGGTGCTTGATTGTTGAGGCATTTTAAAATAACCACTGCATCTCTTCTAATAGCTGCTTTACAGTAAGCCATCCCAGCTTATTCAAAATAGGCGATATGTTGTCAAATTTCCGAGTTTCCGTCAGTATTCTGGCAGCAAAGTTTTGGATCAGCTGTAGTTTCTTTATGTTTTTCTTGGACTTTTGGTGTAGAGAGCCCCTTCTGGTGGTTTTGCTACACCTGATCCCTCTGGTTTTTTTTTCAGAGTGTGACCTCTGGTCGGGAACGACCTCGAACTGGTAGCCAGTCTAGCGCAAATGCAATAGCAGCTCCAGCAGCTCAACCAGCCCCGCCTGCCCAACCAAAGGCGCCTGCTGTTGATCTTTTGGCAGATTTAGGAGGTGATCCTTTTGCACAGTCAGGTGACTATAGTTCTGATAAAACCTGCTAACAGTACTGTGTTACTATTATAGTACTACTGTACTACCGCTTTTACTTCTAAAACAATCATACAGTTGGGTAGACCACCATCGGTTCCTAGCAGCTTTCAATATTTCCTGTCCCCAAGGATTTATGCAAACATATATAGCTGATGCATTGTGGATTTTTATAGTACAAGAAGCACAAGTTTTCAACTTTCTTGTTATAACTATAATAGAAAATACTGTTTACTCAAATAAGCCCATCTCAAAAAATGCACCCATCCAAAATGTGAAAATAAGCTAATAAAAAGAAAAAAGAAAAAAATTCAACACTAGTAGTGAAGTGTAGAAGAGATTTGTTGATTATTTCAATTCCTCAGTGGCTTAGATCTATTGTCGGTACTATCATAACCCAACAGCCTTATTAATATGCTGGGAGATCCTTCCCAATCTTTCAACTGCTTTTCAACTGCTATTTCCAGGTGGGCACAAAGGCAATAGCTCTGCTCAGTGTCAGCACTATGAATATAGCAAACTCGATATCATTTTGTGCTCTCAGAAATGTGTTGATAAGAAAGGCAGTGCAGTAAACTGGCACATGTATGTCCTGTCAACAAGCTCATTGTTACCTTTCAAGTATTAGTGGTTGTACATGGGGCAACCAAGGGCTTCATTTGTAGTTGTTCCACAAAAGTTGAGGTCGTCCCACAAAAATTGGGGCAAAACACAATGAATATATTATTAACTCAAACTATTTATACCTATTTGTTAATTAGCTGTTTTAAATAAAGGAAGCAATCACATTTTAGTATCAGTGGGTGCAAGTGGTTATATTCAAATAATGACTAAGCTAGTGTATAAAACAGTAATTGCATGGCAAGATAATTGTGTTCTCATGCGTCGGTTTTGTATAGATATAATGATCTAAGGTATAATCAAATGAGTCCAGAAGGACCGCTATCAGCTCCCCATTTCAATCCATCCTCACTGGAAGAGTCAAATTTTTACATTTTTTATCAGTCCTGTACGTTTCGCTGATGTCCAGACCTTTCATTTCATCCACATAACACATCCAAACGAAGTCTGTGAAAGGGCAAGAATGTTTCGCGATTCTGTGACTTGTTCTGAACATCATTTTCAGTTTTTCAAAAGCCTTGATGTTCACTGCACATGACACTCTTGGCATCGGTGTTGTTCATGGCAGTGTTTGTTTCGCAGCTGCTGTGGCCATTGCATTCTTATGTACTTGACTGCTGTTGTGCTTTTTTACACTTTTAAGTTGACCAGAACTACAGCCCTTCACAAAATTCTGGTCTTTATTTGGGGAAAACTTTTCACAGGCAGAACAGTGCATCAGTCTGAGTTTGTTGTCAAATCAAAGCCACTCTTTGAACTCTTTGTTTTACAACCAAGGCTGTTGAAAACAACGAGTTGGCCTTTTGGAAGAGTTGTATTCTCTTCTTGCTTGCAATTTCTCTTCGTCAGTTTTTCTTTTTTGTTGCTGAGGCTTTTCAAAGTACATCCACATGTTCAAATGAAAACAACGCACATGACGCACGCAAGAACTTCTACAATTATGAAACTTTTGTCGCAACTGACGTAATGTGCGAAACGTTGCTTGATTTTGAATGACTGGAGTACCAAAAACAAAGAATTGCAAACTGAGTTGTTTGAGCTTTAGCTTTGTAATTATTCTTGTTTGACCAAGTCTAGAAACACAAGTCTAGGAAACACTCATTCAAGAAAAGAGGAATTACTTTAATTTTCATTGTAACGACTTGAGTTATAAAAATCATTTTATGTTTTAGAACATGACGGTAGGTCATATGGTCAAAGTGAAATTGAACTGAAGTTTCTTTCATTTGAATTCGTTTACAATATCAATTTAAGGTAAACACACCATTTATCGTTTCATTCACAAATAAAAGTAAGAATATTATTTTGCTGACAAAAAAGATGATCTAGCAGTAGACATTATGGCACATACTCGGTCATGACAACATTTTCATTCATGCTCACAACAAGGACGTGTGACGTTTTCGGCTATTTTTAGATTGAACATCAACTACCTGCAGCATGTCAAATTTCTTCCATAATAATCCTTGTGTTAAAGTTACAAACGTTTTATTAATGCTGATATATGTCTGTTATACTATACTAACTACAATTTATTCACAGAACTTAAACAAAATTTAAAACAAATTTGCAATCTTTAGTAGTCTAAAGGATGACTAGAGTGCTTCAAAGCGGTTGTCCCACGCAAATTTCAGTTGTCAGGGACGGCCGTAAGACCCTAAAAATCGATCACTGAGTATATTCCAATAGCATAATAATTAAGCAATAAAATGCACTTTCAGGCTGTGTAGTTTTTTATTGCACGATGGGGGGGATGTTGGGAAAATTGATACAAAATTTGAAAGTCACGAGCCGTCTGCGGCGAGTGACATTCGAGTTTTTTTATCTATTCGACCAACATTCCCCCCGAGTGCAATAAAAAATTTCACAGCACGGAAAATGGGTTTTATTGCTTTTATAAAATAACAAACAAACAATTATGAAAAGGCAAAGAGACACACAACGTTATATCAACATTCAAATTCTCCTTACATGTACATTCATGTCATCTGCCATCTAGCGAGCAACAGAGCGTGAAGTTTGAATTTGAACTGTCGCGAATCGATGAAAAATGCTCAACTTTATTAGAAAGTTTGCCTTTGGAAAAGGCTAACAGTCACCTCAGTTCCTAGAGAAATTACAAAACAATCGTATTTGCAGTAGCTTAGGCAATGCTTTCTTACAAGCTTTTAAGTTAGGAACGGAAAAAACTACAAGTGAAATCGTCACTTGCGACAACTTTGAAATGACCTCGTGTGTTCGGATTTGAAGAAAATTAGTTCATTCGGACGTTTTGGATAGTACATCCCAAGAAAATGCCGTCAAGCTTTACGCAATATGTAACAATAGAACTTCATGTGCCCTGGATCTGGATTGGGACAGTGTCACGGCTGCTTGATGAATTAATCTGGTTGGAGAGACTGTTCACAGAGCCATTGAAATCAAGCTTGTGCACACTCGGCCGACTAAAAGTGGTAATAGATGTTTTTTTAACAGTTCTTTTGTCGAAATTTCTGAGAGACTCTTTAATTCTTCGTTATTTTCTCCACTCTTCATAATAAAAGTAGAAAGAAGTTGAGTAGATATATAAGCTTAACTTTGCGTATAAAAGTTGGTTTTCGGCTAATAAATGTTAATCTTCAAACATTCTTTTCTTTTGATGTGTCTAAATAATTTTAGAACGTGATAATTTGGAGAGTTTTTGGTTTCCAAGTTTAATACCTAAATAGGCTCATTTTTATTTGGTATCAGATTTGAATTGTAATTTTGTATGTTGTCATTGGCTAAAACGTTTTCTACGATAAAAAAACTGAATATTTGCAAGCAATAAAAATTGGCAGCGGATTGTCAGTGGTGTGTGACTCTTTCAAAACCATTCCGTGTGCTCTCTTACAGAACACTTTTTTCTGCGCTCCCGACCAATCACAACGCACGTACTTATTGGGTTATTTTATAATTATTGTTATGTTCGCGACGATATGTTGTTAGACATTGAGGACACACAATGAGAGTGAAATTTATTATTGTGAGTGAAGTGTGAAAATCATTAAGCCTTTTTCATTGTTATTTTCATGCAAAATAAAGTGAAAAGTTAATTAGCACCCAACTGAAAAAAAGTGAAAAGCTAATTAGCACCCAATTGAATAAGCACCCACCCAAAAAGGCAAAACATTTTATTAGCACTCAAGGCACTAACTCAAAAAAATAATATAGTATTTAGGTATTGGAACAGGAGTTTAAAAGTATGCCCCAAAATGGAAGTTTCAACTGCTGAAGATTTGATAATTTTTTTCTTCAGTTCAACAACAGCTATTGCCTTTCATTTCATCCAATTCAATGTTAAATGTAGAAAACTTGCATTTGAAGAAGCAGCAGAAATTTATTTTCTTTATGGTTCTGTTTCTTGTCAATCTACACTGCTGCTTGGCTACCCTAAATGGTTTGTAGACACCAGTTTGCTGTGTTCACTCAGGGTCTTAGAATATATGAGGAGAAGGCACTGCTTTGGACTTAGTTCATCAAATTTACTCCTTGTAAATGGTTTTTTAAAACAATAAAATTAAAGAAACTAAATTAGTAGTAGTTAAAACCTGATTACAATGGTACACTTAGTTTTTGTCCATGATGACATTTGATGATTTGTAAATAGTACAAAAATTTACTGTTTCTGGTACTGCTTTTTTACCATTTTGAGTGAGAGAGTTGCTTTTCCGAAGTATTCAACCGAAACTACCTGACTGTCCGTGTTAGTGGTTTCAACAAATGTCAGAATCTGATGTGTGCATGACGTATCTATCTTTGGTAACATGTGCTTGATCGATGCATGGATCCTGTTGATTTCGAATTTGAGTTTTATTCAATTTTATACTATGAATTTGTCATTTCTTTCATTCATAACCAGGTACAGTATTCTAAGTATTCATAAGTTATTAGCTTACGAAAAGTGTTTCAGGTTTTATGAAGGTTTAAGGTGAACCAGCAAACCAAAGCATTTGTCTCACAACTATCCAGTTGTCCAAGCGCTTTCGATCCTGATGTACCAGTCTTTGCATTTCAGCAGTTGTTTACCCTTTTCAGGGGCACAATTCCCTTCGGGGAGCGAATTATCTCTTTCTAGAGAGTAAAAATTTCCTTCGGGGAGCTAATAACCACAAACAATATTCCCTTTGGGGAGTTATTAATAGCTTCTTTCTGAAGGCAAATGAAAATGAGATGCATGGGAGCTCTACAAATGATGCAACTATTAATAGTTATCTTTTGAATGACATGGCCACAAAAGCTGTGCTCTCTGAACAAGAAGAACAATTTCATCATTTCAAGTGTTTATGTCAAATGCTTCTTGGAATCTATGCCTGGTTGTGAATTAAGTCGGTGTTATTTAGTCAATCACTATATAACTGAAAGTTGAGTGCAAATAAAAGTATTAACGGATCAACTTAGTTGCAAGTCTGATTGTGTTATCGTTAATGATAATGCAGTATCACATCAAGTTGATTTTAAAAACTGTAAATCATTTATTACAGAAGCGGACATAGCAATAGCCACAAGCACTATTTTTATAAAAATGTAACTTTTGACTTTGAATAGTTCTATAAGAATGTTTGCTCATTGAGGGCACTCTTAACTTTAAACCTTTTTTCAAAAAATGAAGGCTCAAGTTAGGGGTGAAGTAAACAAGTGGGTTGGCATTACAAAAAGTTGAGTCAGTACAGTAACTTACAGTAGGAATATTGTTAATTATGCCCAAGCTCTCTACTTGATATCATAAAAGTTGTTTCAAACACAGTTTAATTTTTGTTGCTGTAATTGTTTGTAGCTCCCACTCAGGGTTTTGGTGCATTTGGTGGACCTCCTCAACCAGCAGGGGGGACATTCGATGTGTTCAACACACCTGCAGCCCCAGGGCAACCCAATACATTTGATCCATTTGGAGGATCATCTGCTCAGCCAGCTCAATCAACACAAGGGGGATTTGCTGCATTTGGAGCTGCACCCCAACAGCAGGCCTCTCAATTTGGAGCAGCGACCGCAAGTAGCCCAAGTTCTTTCAATGCATTTGGAACACCAACTTCCACAGGTTTGATAAGAACCTATAGAACCAAAGAACATATTTCTGTTTTCAAAAGGAAGTTTGTGTACACAAAGTTGTCAAAACAAGCAAGTGTTAATGCATCAAACTGGCAAATTAGAAACATGGAGATAAAAAACACCAGCCATCTAGGAGGGACTTGTAATTCTGTGTACTTCATTCCCTTAACTTTCTAAATTTCTAGCTAATTTCTAGTATTTTGAGAAGCCTCTTACGTTTTAAACAATCATTAATCGAATGACTTTCTGTTAAACAGACTTTTGATGAAAAGGCAATTTCTTAACTTCATAGATTTTCAAAAGTGTTCAACTTAACACTGTAGATTCTGTATGTAATCTTGGTGTTTATATTTCTAAAAACTTACACTGGTCATATCATGTTAATACCATTGTTACTAAGTCAAACAAAATGCTTGGCTTTCTGCAAAGAACTTGCTCTCGAATTCTATCTGTAACTTCTCTTAAGATGCTGTATATTGGCCTTGTAAGATCCAACCTCACATACGCCAGCCAGGTGTGGGCTCCGTTTTCCTCCGGATCCATTTACTTAATGAAAACTTTAGAAGGCGTGCAGAGGAGAGCCTCAAAACCTATATTCCATAACCTTGACCTTAGCTACAAAACTAGAATTATCCGGCTAAAACTTTTGCCTCTTTCCTTTTTCTATGAATATCTCGACCTTTTTTTCCTTTCCTTTCAGGGTGAGATTCATCTCAACACTTTCCAGTTCGTCCATTTCTGTTCTTCAGTAACTCGTCAAGGCTCCTCTGGATTAGAACTCCATCTTCTTCCCGCACATACTTCTACTTTTCGTGACTCTTACTTTCTTCGTATCTGCTCTCTTTGGAATGCTCTGCCTATTGAAATCTGTTCCAGTAACTCTACGTATGGCGACTTTCAAACATCTCCTAAAAAGTCTTTTTCATAAATGCCTAACTAATATCTACGATGTAGATAATGTTCGCACATGGCACATCATCTGTCCTTTATGTAGACGCCCAAATCTTGCTTCTGAGTGTGCGTGCTAACCCCCACTAGCTTGTAGTATCATTTCCTTACTTTTTCTCCATGACCCTAGTTTGTATTAATTTGCGCGACACATACATATTATTGTAACTTTCTTTGTGTTAGCTTTTATGTTCAAGTCAATTTGTAAACGTTTTCCCTTTTGCCACTGCTGACCACCCATAGGAGTTTTAACCTTAGTAAGGGACCCCGTGTCCTACTTTTCCTTCTCCTTGTAATTCCACCAGCAGAATCTTCATAAATAAATAAATAAAAACTCTAAAATTGTAATTAATTTTGTTTACCAATTAGACGAAGGAAGTCCGTTGGAGTAAAGCTGATAAAAGAACCAAAAATACCTAAAAATGTTAGCTTGGTATTGGATTATTACATTTCTGTTGAATATTTTAGTGATCCTTTTTGTGTAATTTTGTAAATGAAATGAGAGCAGTTTCAGAACCTGGTCAATAGAAGATTTTTAGCCAACCTTACCAGCAGCTGACAATAGAACCCAGTACCTGCAATACAGAGTTTTTGTTGTGCCACTGTGCAAAGAACTTCAATTTAGACACCTGAGCCAATTTTCAAAAGAAATTGTTCAAGTTTTAACCCTATTATTCTGCTAGCATACCAGTTACAAAACTATAGTTTTTACCAAAGCTCATGCAATAAACATGACAGCAATAGCGACTAGTTTGTACAGCACTTGAACTCTGTATCTTCTCTTTGTATACTTCATTGTATTTTATTTTTCTGAATTGTAACTCATTTTGATTGTTTCAATTTTAGCTCCCATGCAGCCAACTGGCGACTTTGGCCCTCTGGTTTCAGCCACAACCACCACACCATCAGTATCAGCAAATGCTCCCACGAGCACAGCTGACAGATATGCAGCTTTGAGTCAGTTAGATAGTTTGTTTGGTTCAAGTGATAGCTCTTCTGCTAGTTCAGCATTCGGCTCATCCAGTAATACATCAGTAGGAATGTCTTCAGGTCCTAACCCATTTGCAAGTACAACGCCCTCTTCTGGGGGAAGTGGATTCGGACAGTCACAGACACAACAATCAGCTGGTATTGGTGGTATGTTTGGGCAGCCACAGCAGCAGGGGAACATGGGAGGGGGATTTGGACAGTCACAGCCACAGCAGCAAAATAGTATGGGTGGAGGGTTTGGACAGTCACAGCCTCAGCAGCAAAATAGTATGGGTGGAGGGTTTGGACAGTCGCAGCCACAACTGCAAAATAGTATGGGTGGAGGGTTTGGACAGTCGCAGCCACAACAGCAAAATAATATGGTTGGAGGGTTTGGACAGTCGCAGCCACAACTGCAAAATAGTATGGGTGGAGGGTTTGGACAGTCCCACCAACAGTCGAGTCCTTTAAGTGCTGGATTTGGTCAGCAACAGAATCAGTCATCAAACCCATTTCAGGGTTTTGGGGGAGGGGGTGGTAGTGCAGCCTTTGGTCAAATCAATGGACCTACCAATGCTATGACACCATCTACTAGTCTAGGAACATCTGGAAGCACTTCAGGGTTTGGAAGTTTTGCAAGTGCCAGGTAAAACACAGTGTATTGATCAGATGAAATTCATCAGGTACCTTGGTAGCCCTGTGAGTAATTGAAACAATTATGACATATGGTTAAATTCATGATGTCCAAAGGTCTAGTTTGTTCATAAATAAAACTAGCAGTGCAGTTTAGAGTAATTCTCTGTGCAATATGGTAGAGTAACTCACTGTACAATGTGTTAGAGTAACTCACTGTACAAATGTAGTTCTAAACTGATAACAGTGGTTGTACAGTGTAATAGTTTGAAGCTCTACATCAATGCTAGTTTTCAGTTGTTGTCAGAATAGTAAGAACAACTTCTCGTTTTTCAGGATAGCAAATAGTGGGTTAAGGCTAGTGCCACAATGGCTAGCTAGTCCGGTCTGCTACTCTGAAAAGTTCTTCAATCCCTGGAATAATCTATTCAAGTTTTTACCCAACAAAATGTTGTTTTAGTGTAGTTCGTTCATAACCAAGGGAGCTTATTCCCCTTTGATCAGGTCAAGTTCCAACCTTTTTCCAGATAATAACTGATTTGTTGGACTTCGTCAAGATCTTGGTGTGGGAAAATCCATTGTCAGATGAACACTCACTCTTTCTCTTCAGCATTTTAGGGTTTCATTTGACACATTTAGAAGTTTAGACAAACAAGAAAAACTGCAGCAAAGTTAAGCTTGCTTGATTTAGTGGGAAATTATTTAGTATCATTAAATGAATATTGGGAAAAGTTGAAGTTTTTTTACCATTGTTGTAAAGTCTAGCAAAAGTTGTTTTTAAATGAATGTCTATGTAATGCTATATTATTTGTTTGTATCATTATTGTCACGAATATTATTTTATTTGTTGTTTTCTTTATTATTATTAATAACAAATAGCAACAGTATGATAAAATGTTTATATAAATAAAGAGTTGCAAGTAGATAGCCTTGAATAACCCTTAGCAACCCTTAAAACTCAGTTTATAACTTTCATTTTTTGGAAATTTTAAAGAATGTTGTTGATGTTGACAGTAATGAAAATTCCAGCAAAAAGGATCACTTCCTTTGTATATTCATAGTTAGTTGCATCTGTATTAATTTCGTTAAACTAATTTTTTTTCATTAGCCTTAAATCTTTTTTAGTTTGTCTGTGTCATTTGTCTCTTCTGCCGAAGCAAATCTTAAGTATTTTTTCATTTTTTAGTCCAGCACAGCAAAATGCAATGGCAGGGGTCAGCATGTTTGGCTCACAGCCTCGATCCCAGCCACAACAATCAGTCGGTTGGTCGGCTATGAGTGCAGCGCCAACCAGTATGGGACAGCAGGCAATGACAAGTTCACCACAGAATCTTAGCTTTGGAGGTGCTGGAATGACTGCCATGGCAACTACACAGTTTGGGAAAATGGGTGCACCACAACAACAGCAGGGGTTTGGTGGACAGCCCCAGGGAGGATTCGCTGGAGCTCAAATGGGTGGTGGAAATTTTGCAGGTCAATTCGGCGGGGGGAATATGGCTGGACAGATGGGCCAAGGGTTTGGTACAGCACAGGGCTTAAGCAGCCAGCAAGGGTTTGGTGCACAGCCGAGTGCTGCTGGGCTTAATGTACAGCAACAAAATAGTTTTGCCAGTCAACAGATGGGTGGCTTTGGGGGTCAGGGCATGGGTGGGGGAATGATGGCCGCTCAGTCACAGCAGCAGCAACAACAGCAATTTGGAGGATGGCAGCACGGACAAGCAAATCCTTTTATGGTAAGATTTTATTATGTATAACCATCAATTATAGACAAGCCAAACAGGCTTTTGCAGAGCTTAATGTGCCTGTGCAACCACTGCCGATGTTTTGATACACTTTTTTCAGGTGGAATTATGTATGCATCTACAGGCACCGTTCAGTGCTGAGTAACTAAGTAGATTTTACTGCTGTTTAATTTGCAAACAAAAAAGATAAAAATAAAAAAAAATCATGTTTATTCCTTCTACGGCGTTAGACAAAAAAAGTATAAACTTGTAAGAACTTTTGAATTAGCCAAAAAGTTCAGAAGTACTTTGATGATCCCTTAAAAACTTTTGAGTTTTCTTGTTTTGAACCAAAGTTAACTATGCCTTTTTGGCTATATCTCTTACGAGGTTTTTGCAATTTTCATGGTATCATGTGTAGGATTTGGTAAACTTCTTTAAATTTTATGAAATTAGTTATAGTTTTTTTTTTTCATATTCTGATTTATTTTCGTCAGTTGCTTTCTGGAACCGTTTTTCTCTGGTCTTTTTGCAGGGTAGTGCACAGCAACAAATGCAGAGACAGTCAACAAATCCGTTTATGTAACGAGATGGAAAACGTCTCAGCACGTCAGAGCAGAGGGAAGAACACTTGACGCAGAACGGTTGAGTCGGCAGTCGAACGATTGTCCTAGTAGTAGCAGCAGCCAGTTTCATAGTATGAATTGCTCTTCAGACGAGCTTATCTGTTGCATGGCCGTTGAATTTATTTTTGTCATCGATGCTGAATCGTTAATTGTGTCAGTTGAGATTTGTTTTTGACGCTAAGCTCAAGTTGATATGTTTCTTGCAAAAACAAGTAGCAGAAAGTTGCCGTCTGTAGGTTTATGTAACAGCTCTTTGCTGCAGCTAGAGTTTTAGAACCTGTTGCTCAGTCAGCCCACTAACAGTTTTTTCCATTAATAATAAAGAGACTGTGTCAGGTTCATCCAGTTTTTCCAGACGAGTTGAACTCCAATTTTTTTCAACAAATCTTTTGAAGGTATCGTATTATAGTTTATTTCCTTGCCACTTGACCAGTGCGGCATCCCTTTTTTGCCAAAAAAAACATGTTTACTTCTTCTCGTAAAAAAAAAGGCAAAACATAATTCTTAAGAGCTAAAATTGATTAGGGATTTCTCTTGTTTTAAATTGCCATAAAGTTTGTTCGTTCACAAGTAAATCACTTGTAAAACGCATTTAGTCAACTGTAGCAAAACACGACATTGCTTTTGTTATAGACAACTGAGCAATCAGAGAAGAAGTTTGCAATTAGAAAATATGTAATTTTAGTAGAAGTCTTTATTTCGTTGTTCTAGAAAGCATTTCATCTTCAACTGTGCAGGGACAATTTTAGTAACAAACCAAAAGGACTCGAGTAACCACGCCATTGTAGTTCATGCCCTCATTAGCGCTTCGCTCTTCGTAAAGGATTTCATTGAGAAAAAATAGAATTGCATTTGTGATCAAATGTAGATAACATAAAAGTAAGTGTAATTATATATAATAAAAAATATTACTTAAAGTTTTAAGCGTAAAGTGTTGTTTCAAAAATTTCCCAGAAACATGCAGTGATAGTCTTCAGTTTTCTTTAGCAAAACCTTGGATTAGTAAAACGCTTTACGTACGTAGAAGTTTAACTGAATTACCAAGAGTGATGTAAGATTGTTTGAGGTATAGAGTTGTCTGTTTTAAAGTAACACAGCAAGGGTTTTGCTGCCTGCTGAAAGATACGTTTTTGAGTTTTTTGATGTGGCTTTGACCCAGCACTCGTGTAAATCGTTTCGTACGTGTTTACTGTTGGTAGGGTAGTGTGACAGGCAAGCTGATCGATCTAGCTAGCTTGTTGTCATTTGTACGTTTCGAGCTGCCTTTTTATGTTGGAAAAGATTGTACAAAACCAATTTTCGTTTATTTTATCAAACAACAAATATATACTTTGCATATTTTGAAAATTTTAGGTTTTAAGAGTCACTGGTTAACTAAATGGTTTGGTCAAATGAACTCTTCTCGCGCTGTCGGTGTGTTAATTGTGTAAAAAATACGAGGTAGATAATTAAAGAAACCAAAACGCAATCAGAAACCTATTTCTCGCTTAAAACACACCTTGAATTTTCTGGGCCCCTGTAACACATTTCTCAAAATCTTGGTAAAGTTTTAAAATATTACGTCAGTGCCCCCACCTACGTACACTCGCCAAATAACTTGCAAAAATGATCAAAACTTCGTTTACATACGCCCTGGCCCCAGATGACTATAAGATTCTATTCGTACAAGACAAAATCGCTGTATCCCAATTAACGGGAGACTTGGTTAAGCTCGTCTAGCTATATCCACATTGTAGTTATAAATTATATATCGTCTTCTACCTTTGAAGTCGTTATAATACCAACAGTTATTTTTGTAACCACTAAAATTGTTTAGAAACTAAAGACGTTATCAGCTGCATGTGTTATCGATTTTTTATATACATTTGAAGTTCAAGTTTTGTTGGTTTTAAGGGGACTGGGTTGTGACGTCATTCCCGGACATCTGGATGACTGACACAGCAAGATTGACATGAATGAAACAGAAAATTTTTATTTAGAAATAGATTCCAACTCGTACAGTTCTCAGTTCTTTTGTGCCTTTGTGTTAGAAAAGATCTCATTTGCCCCTGTCCACCGAAAACCTGATCATGAACCAAAATATCTGAAAATTTTGCTAGTTTGAGCCATTGTAGAAAAAAAACAATTTGACCGAGTTTCCAAATTTTTTTTGCAGAAGTACTTTAGTTGTATGATTTGATCCCAAAAAACTTGTAAGCGTTATATGCACTTTAATACTGTTTAGTTCATGTTGAATATAACAATGCCTACTTGTTTACGCTCTTTTTTAAAAAGAATATACTTTATAATATCAATGAAGCAGAAATTGGCTAAAAGTTTAAGAATATTTTAAGCTTAGATTTATTTTGCATAATTTTTACTTGAAAAAATAAATCACATTACTATAGTATCTGAACAAAGTCGAAATTTAAATACCTTTTTGTTTTCCGGTTCTTATGGCTAAATATTTACTTTAAACTAAAAAGGCAATATTTTCTTAAGAATCAAAGTTGCAGCCTCGACAAGTAGCAAAAACAAAGCCGAAGGAAATCAAAAAGGCGCCAACAGACGAGATTCCAGTGCGGCTTTAGACCGGGCAGATCTACGGCTGACGCGCTCTTCTCATCACGTGAAATTCAAGAGGAGTGTAGGCCAACAGCAAGAGCCTCTATATAACCTTCATAGACTTAACCACCTTTCTACCTGGTTAGGTAAAAGAGGACTACTCGGAATTTTCAAAAAAATTGAATGCCCTCTAAGATTGATTTCAAACATCATAGCTTCCTTCTATGAAACACACACACTGAGCACAGTAAGCCCCAAAAGTGCAGCATCAAAAGCATTCCCTCACTGAGCGGTCAGGTGTACCTTCATCCGCGAGCTCCCAACGCAACTCTTGCATCTCTGTAAACTTAAATTTGTACACGGGGGGGGTCCGACCCCAGCATAGAAGCGCAGTCAGTGTTACATTAGAATTATTCTAACATAGAAACTATGAATGACGGGAAATTATGGGGGGAGAGGGGAGGGTGGGATCCCGCGCTTCCGACGGCCTTGGTTAGTTACTTCAACCCAGACCAAAACACGCTCAAAACATGGCAACTTGGCGCTGTATGCAGTACTTGTACATGATGTTGTCTCAAATGTCGACCCTACGTTCCAATACGGTTTGCAGCAATGGGTACGTTTAAAGGAAACAAACAGCTGTTCTACGATCCCTTTTTCACTCAGAAACCTAAAAAGTATATATATGATAAAAAAATATACCTAAAAAATGACAATCCGTTTGACTTGTCTGTTAAAGAAGATTTAGTAAACGTTTTTATATATTTATATTTAACTTCATGTTTTAGCCTTTCTACGGCTAATTCACCTAGAATACCAGCATACTAACTAATTTTGGCTTTTCCAGAAAGTTTGATAATTTCAACAGTTAAAAACCCAGAAGCAATATATCGTGACTCCATTGTAAAAACAAATACGACAAACTTCACTAGTCACGCTGAGCCTTTAACGACGTCGCCTTTGGCTTTATCTCAACTACAAACTAAAAATAGACCCGACTATAAAAAAAAACGGATTGCAATAATTCGAAAGTCAATTAAGAATGCGAAACACAAAAGTTCAACTTTTATTGTTCTTGGCGGCCAGCGCGTGTGGTGCAGTCGGGCCTAAAAACCGCAGACGATATCGCTAACACAATAAACACAAATTTTATCAGTTTGCAGTCAGCCATATTTTAGTCATGGTGATTTGGATTGGATGGTATTCTTGGCGGTTATGCGAGCGGAACCGGAATTGGACTGGATCGGGGATGGCCCGTATGTGCGTGACTCGCCCAAGGTCTTCCAGAACTTTCGATGGTGCACGCGATGCCCTGAATATCAGTTACTGGGAGTTTCAACACTTCAAATAAGACTGGATACATCCAGCGAAAAAAGAAAATAATATTTCAAAGCGTTTCGAACGAGCCATCGAGGCGGAAGTTTCTCAGAGATTAATCAACAAAAGAGTTGTATTAATAGCTGAAAGATTATCAAATATCATTCTTGTTGACCGCATTGTCGTTGGTGTCGTTTAACCCGTTTTTGTTGTTGTAACAGATTTGTTCAAGACAAAATGCTAAGGACTTCATTCCTTTCATCAAAAGGCGACGTTTCCTCTACTTGGCGATCATAAAACCAACACTGCAGATAAGATACACTCAGCAACTGTGTACCTAAATGTTAAATTTCTCAATTTCTTAAATATCGTGCGTTCTATTTTTAGATAGTACCCTTTTTTGTGATTTCATTTTCTTTTGAAAGAGCTGGGCCAAAATAGAATGTGTCAAGGGAAATAAAAATACAACAGCCCCCCC
>JAOBAT010014759.1:0-10012 GCA_026413305.1 Hydrozoanthus tunicans | reverse complement strand
TATATAATACAAAAATTAAATTGCTAAAAGAAATTTATCTTAGCGTCAGTCATCCCCCCCCCCCCCCCCCTTCTTCCTTTCACCATTACACTTTGTCAATGCATGTCAAAACAACTGTTGTAAACTGAAAATGAACAAAAACATCTTCTTGATTGCTTTTTAAATCAAAGGAGTCGGCAAAACCTTTGTTTGAAGTATTCTGATTTCGTTTATTTCTTTAAAGGGAAGTTTGCACCAAAATATAAGCCTTTTCAGTGTATTTGTTAAAACGACTTTCTACAAAACTACATACAAAGGAAAAATTTTGTATAGCGTGCGTTACATTTGTAGTTTGGCACTGCACCGCAGTAGTGATTCATTCATACTATATATTGCTTACAGTATATATTGCACTTCAGTTAAACGTATAGAAGTTTAAAACAACTGGATGAGTCAATGAGTCACTCATTGTCATAAATGTCTTTACATATGATCTTCAAAAAAAACCACGTAGTTCTTTCTTAAACATAAACTGAACAACTGGATGAGTCAATGAGTCACTCAATGTCATAAATGTCTTTACATATGATCTTCAAAAAAACATGAAGTTCTTTCTTAAACATAAACTCGAAATATTTATGAAAGAAAACACAAAAATTGGGATAAAGACCAACAAAGAGTCGGACCAGTTGAACGCTTGCCACGTGTGCTAGCTAGGGTATCAACTTTCATTTTTTTTGATGACGCCAATTAGCGAGTCAAACTGTTAATAATCATGATTTTAGCTAATGACATGTGATAATAGTCATAAGTATTTGTCGCTTTGGGACAATGGATTCATGAAAGCACAGAAATGCGGGCATTGTTTGATTTTCTTGGTTTTTTTTTAAAACATGGTGCATTGCATGTTGAACACAAAACACAACAAATTTAAAATGATTTGTTATTTTCTCGTTTGCCTTGATTAGCTGAATTGCCGACAGACTTTGCTTGGTAAAAAGATGTTAAACTAAAATCTTTTTAAGGAACGCTTTCGGGAATATGTTAGATGGCAACATTTCGTTTATTCGAATCTGTTATGTCTACCAAATGTATTGTAATTTAGATAACGAAAATTGCCAAAAAATAAAAGGCATCATTCTGTGCAAGATGCACTCCTAATAACAACAAAGGTTTGCTGGAATGTTTTAAATGTTATTATTGCAGTAATTTTTCAGTTTGAAAGGAGGTTTTTGATTTTTGAAAAGATTTCTTAGTTGTGAACTTTGTTGCAACGAAATCATGTGTTTAAACAATTACAGACATGAATTAAATATGTTACTAAAATAACAAAACAGGTTCTGTTCATCGGCAGATTTCCGAACTAAACTCTGTCCGTTTCCACAATTGGTTTCGGCTCCATTAAATCTCGTACCAATTGTAGTTGAAGAAAATGTGTAAAAGGGTTCTTAATGATCTATACTTAATAACCACTTGTGTGAAATCCTCCTTCTGGAAAAACAAGTTGTACAATAGAAAGTATCACACTGAGTTAAGTAAACCAAGAAAATTTGCTGATATTTTATCATGAGCCCCATTTAATAGAATCTGATATTACCCTTGCACAACACGCAGCCTGACCAACAAAATAAAGTTATATTTTCTCTCGAAGCTACTTCGGGGTTCTTTGTGAAATCGTTTTCTGCCAGAAGCCTATAGTTGTGCTCTTCTAGCTAGGCCGCTTTCCAAGGAGCCTATCACTTAAGCAACCACAGTTTGTTTGTCCAAAGATTCCGAAAATAAATCTTTGTCATCATCCTTAGAAAGACCATTTCAACTGACGACTTAATTGAAAACAACATTTAATTTAGTGTTAACTGAATAATTAAACTCTAGCTCGCGTTTTTTATTGAGTACTTCATTTACATAAGCGAACTCAAGATTTTTATCTTCCGAGTTACAGGTTTATCATGGTGGGTACAGAACAAGCACCTGTCTGCTTGACAGCTAGTCCTTCCCCACTTGCACATGTTTGGTCCAGACACTTTTGACTTGAAACCAGACACGTTTTGCATTATACACGTGTTTAATTACTAGAATGTTTAATGTTTTTTGGTTTAGTCAGCACTCCTTTAACTGTTTTAAAAAAAATATGTCTTTGCCTACTCATACAAGTTTTGTTTCAAAATCATTTTTGGACTTTTTCAGGGGAGATATTTTCATTCCTTTGTTCCATAGAAGCAACTAGTCAGCAGATGTATTATAAACCCATAAGGGATAAAAGAACAACAAGGAACCATAATTTTAGTAAAAAAGGTATCA
This sequence comes from Hydrozoanthus tunicans, assembly GCA_026413305.1. Classification (NCBI taxonomy): domain Eukaryota; kingdom Metazoa; phylum Cnidaria; class Anthozoa; order Zoantharia; family Hydrozoanthidae; genus Hydrozoanthus; species Hydrozoanthus tunicans. The sequence goes on along the minus strand of JAOBAT010014759.1, from coordinate 7,732 downwards.
TTGATTTGTTGTCAGCTTTTTGTTTTTCTCTATAAAAGCTTTTTAGGCCTGCTTCAAACACCGTATTTTAACCGTATCGAATTAAATTCACGAATTAAATTCGGTGAAAATATGGTGTTTGAAGCAGTGCACCGAATTAAATTCGGTAGTGAAATTAAATTGGCTTCCACCTACCGGATAATTCAATTAGCTCCGGATCAAAGTCAATTTAATTCGGTACGGTTAAAATACGGTGTTTGAAGCTGGCCTAAGTTTTAGTTTTCAGTGTTTATTACTCAAGTCCAGTGACATAAATGTATTTTTCATATTTTTTCCAAGAAATTTAGAATGTATTGAAAACTATGAAATGTTCTCTGTTGAATAATATACAAATAAAAAAGATTGGTATATGAAAAACAGACAACAGTATAAAGTATTTGGACTCAATTAACATTTTTGGTGGTTTCCTTGGAAATAAACTGTATGTCCGTGCTGCCGAGTGGAGTTTGGTTTATAGTTGTAGGAGACTTGCAAGTTTGAGCAAGCTTAAGCCTGCTTCCCATATAAACGTAAACCCTCGCAAATAGTCGCAAACTGTTTGCGGAGGAGTGTTTGCGAGCCAACGCAAATTGTTTGCGTTAATGGGAATAAATCTTACCATTTGTTCCAGACAAGATGCGACGATCGCAAATAATCGCTGATCGGTTGCAAACGCTTTGCGATGACTTTCCCATATCACCTGTTTGCCGTTGTCACGTCCAAACAGTCGCAGACCTTCCGTAAAGATAGAAAATTTTCTATCTTTACGGCTTGTTTGTTGTCTGGAACAAATGGTAAAATATATTCCCATTAACGCTAACGATTTGCGTTGGCTCGCAAACATCCCTCCGCAAACTGCTTGCGACTGTTTGCGACGATTTACGTCTATACGGGAAAGAGGCTTAAAGGACAACAACTTTACGGCTCACTTAAACAAATAGCAGCGAATGGTTAGAAAAGGTTTTTTAACGTAAAATTATGTTTTGCTATACAATGTAGTTAATGTATGTACACTTTGTTTTGTTAAATGAAGTACAGGTACTGAAGTTTTTTTAAAACTAGAGTGTTACTTAAGATATTCAAAGTCGATGCTCTCATTTACAATCATTCTGCCTACGCACCAAAATGGTGTCGGAAATAATAAGTTTAGCAGTTAACTCTGGTAGTCCCTATACATTAATCTTGGCTTCATGTTCCATTGATTTCCCAACTACGATTCCAAATTCCACTAAAGCCTTGATCAGAGCAGGGAACGCACGTGCTTCTAGCAAGGATAATTAAACTAATTACTGAACTAATTAAGCTACGTTCTAGGGCTTCTTTACATAGAGCGAGTTTTTCCGGCAAGCCGACATATTGTTGGACGATAATATGCTAGCTTTTACATGGAAGAATATCATTCCGCCTGGCCTAGACAAGTTCAACAAAGAATTATTTTTTCGTGACATCGCCCGATTCACACGAGTTCTGGACGTTTGTTAAACGCAGTCAATTCTACCAATTTTGCAAGATTTGGAACAGAAGTTCTTCTCTTTTTCTCCATCTTGCATTGTTCGCGAAACAAAGCGGGAATAGTTACGTAACGTGTGTCATAACTGTCAAATCTTGTCCCGCCTGGCCGAGATATCTTGGCTGTTTGCCTTTACAGGCACTAAAAATGTCGCCTCGGCTTGCCGCCGATACCTTGGCTCGGCGAGACGGGAAACGACGGCAGGCAGGGATTAGCCCGCCTACTACGAAAAGCCAAAATAGAATTGAGACGGGAAGGCAAGCCGAGTTATCGGGAAAACTCGCTCCAAGTGAAGAGGCCCTAAACTTATGAAACTCCAAACAAAGACCACATGCTAAGTAAAAAAGAGATACGCTATATCAAGTGGCAAAACAATAAGCGCTTGTAGACTATAGAAATACTTACATCACCGCTAAGAGATATCGAGAGTCAGTCAGCTCGCCAGAAAACTCGAGATGAACAAACAAAAATTTTGAATAGCCTCGCATTGAACGAAGATCGGCGCATTTTCACTTCTACAGCATATTATTAGGTATTGAGGAAACAATCTGACAAATTTGTAAAGATTGTTGTAGATTTTGCTATTTGTTGCCGGAGAATGAAATACTTGGAAACCTCATTAACACCTAAGTTTAGTAAGATAAAGTTGCTGAAAATCATAAACAAGTAAGTGTTAAAATATAAGAACGGTTGCTTTCTTAAACAGTTTGGTGATAGTATATACATTGCTTACAAATATCATAATGGCACCAAACATTCTAGATCCCCGAACTATAAAGTAAACAAGTTTTCCATCATTCTGACTGCAAAGATGCAGTTTGTCTGTAGAGTAGTTAATGACGACCTACTGAGCTAACTCGAAGAAAATTCATATAGTACAGACACCAAACAAAGCCTGAAACTGTAGGGTGCGATAGCAAACGTGTGTTAAATAGTTATCTATTACATAGGTAACAAATGTTTAGGATAAGGGAAAAGGTCAAAACAATGGTACTTCTTAAGAACCAATTTAGGGGGTGGGGTATTATTTTCCGCCTTCCAACACCTTTTTTCAAAAATGCTGAATTTTAGGAGCAAATATCATGTTCAATGAAATAGATATCGATAAAGTGCTTGATCCAACGCCTTCTCTGTGGAGAGAGGAGTCCATAGTACAATAAAAACCAATACCCCTAAATAAGGTTTTGAGAAATTGAGCTCTGAAAAAGGAGGAAGGTGTGGGGTAGGGGGTATGTGCCGCCACCCACCACCTCCCCCGACAAAATTGGGTTCCTTAAAAATACCATTGTTTTGATTTCTTCCCTAAGCGGGTGTGCTAGCATTGTTTCACCGTAAAAAGTTTACATATTCTTTCATTCGCCTCTAAAACAGAAATGACCAAATCGTATATCTCATCTGTAAAAGAAACAATTTAATGCTCATATGAGTCCGTATGTGATCAGGTAATCGATGTCGTGAACAGAATGAGTGTTCATCGATCAATTTTGGAGCACATAATTGGAACATTATAACTAAGATCTTATTCAAGATTCTTTCGTTGCCCGAGAGAGTGGCGCTCTGATGTCCGGCTAATAATGTGAATGAGAAAATTAAGTATGAAAAATTGTCTAACTCGTTCAAGTTGTTTGCACGACCACATGTAGAGGCAAAGCGTTTGCCGCGTGGATACTTTGTCTGGTGTAGCATCCTCCTAACGCCAGACACCACCCCACCCCTCCCCAAAGAGAGGGACCTAGTGTCATTATCAGTAATACTCTAACTCTGCTGTCATTCTAGCTGGAGATTTAAAAAAAGCTGGTTCCAATAATATCGACCTTAATCTCAGCTCAGCTCTCAAAACTTTCAGCTAATCGTTACTTACTGGACCAAATGTTCAGTGATAGAAATGTTCACCTGTGAACTTTTTAGTTGCTAAGGCAACTGTAAAATAAACAAACAACATTTTGGTCTCTATGCTATTGATTATTTTTACCGAGGTGATCTTTGGTTGCCATCATATGGCATACAAGAAATAGATTTCAAATCTATCTCCGCCTTAATTATCTCAAAGGCAGCAGAACATTTGCATCTTCTACCTCAGTTAAAACAAGCTGGAATTTGCAACAGAGAGGATTCGCTACAATATTGTTTGGTCAGTCCTCGAATATCTGGTGAGCTGTTCCATAGTAATTGCCTTCCTGATTACTTACACGACAACCTAGAACGTATTCAGAGGCGCCCCATGAATATGATTTTAATTTCCCTCAATGAACTTACAGACTGTAGGCACACTTGCCGTAGCTGGTATCTCAACCCTTTATGATAGCTAGGAGAGAGACTGTCTCCCAGAAAATGCTAAACAACATCAAGAGGGACAGTTACCACAAAATTTCTACCACTAAAGAAAACAACAAACCGGAATTTGTTTATTCGTAGTTTATGACATCTTGACTCAAGAGGGCTGCAGAACAGGCAACAAGACTCGAGGTACCTTTTGAGATCTACCACCCCGGACCTTTGCCTGTCCTTATCCGGCAAGGCGCGAAGGTCTAACCCTTTGCAGATGTTATAGCAAAAACAGTACCTTTTTTCAGGTATTCTAAGACCCTGGGTGAAGGTCTGGTACTGGGAATCGAGCCCAGGCTTCCCGCATGCAAGACTGGCGTCTTACCAACTGGGCTGACCATGTTCGAGGGGGCGGGGAAAACTCTTTGTGCATGCATGATTTCAATCTTCATGGTAGGCCATACTGAACTTTGCACACTCCAATCTGCCACACGAACCGTTTTAACAAACCTTTTATTATAAGTTTTAGTTTCAAGCTAGGAACATACAAAATGATCAAATTGATCAGTCTGTGTTGTGTATAGTTGTTTGTTTAATTTTTGTTCTTTTTCATTGTAAATTAACATTACAACTTCATATAAGATGCAATTCAGCCAGCCTGGCTGCAGTGTTTATTTTTCATCATTGATGTTTCAACAATGTCAGAGCACTAAAAACTCGAACGGAAATTCGCGAACATTTACTTTTGCACGACAACTTGCATTCCCCGTATTCCGACGCGATTACCACGTGGTCATGGCGAGCGGATGTGTTTTATCGAGTCCTGCACTTTTAGTAATTTTTTCCTACATAGTCTCTTTAACTCGTGTCAATTATGTCAACAAAGTATCTGAAAACGAGCAAGGCGATGTTTTTCCATCATTTTCCGGCGCTAACGACGAATATTAAGACAATTTCAAACTTCAGCTGCAAAATGTGCCCAGTGAGCTTGTCCGCCAATTTGATTCAATACATCGACGAAACCGTAGAAGGAAATATAGAAGAGCCCATTTCTACTATTACAAGAACAGCGATGCAGTTTTTAATTTGGAATATCTTCAGTCGATATCCATCCTAATCCAGGACCAAGTCAAAGTTGCCTCAAAGACAAGGTAACTCGTTCGAAATGAGGCAAGACTGTTCGAGTGAAAACTTCTATCACTTGTCAAAACTACCGAAATTACTCCTTCAAATGCCGATCTTGTGAGAACTATATATCTTGGAGAATCTCAAATACTGGCATCTAACGACGAACAAATTGAACTGAATACCCTACAACAGTTAAGGGAAAAACACACAAATAACATCCTAAGCTGTCATCTGAACATTAATAGTATCCAAAACAAATTCGATGAACTTCGAGACATTATATTGCAATCCAAAATCCAAACCATGATTGTTGCAGAAACAAAAATCGACTCATCGTACCCGGATAGTCAATTCCACATACCAGGTTATAATTTATACAGGATTGATAGAAAGAAAGGTGGAGGAGGAATTCTTGTATTCATCTCATCGAAACTACATCATAAAAAACTTAAGTGTGACAAGTCCTACAAGTCACTAGAACCCATCGCCATTGAACTTTCTCTCAGATCTAAAAAACTAGTACTACTGGGAAACTCACTGGTAAATACAAACTTCTTCTAGAGGAAGAATTAAGCCATATTTCTATATTTCCAACTGGGCTGCTCTTCACCAGCAAAATGTTGCGATCTTTGGTGATCTTAACGTGAACAGATTGAGGCCTAACACACCTGAAGGATAGCTTCTTACAGATCTTGAGGAAGAGCAGGAATTTGATTGTTAAGAACAGCAGCCTACAAGAATGCAAACTTTTGGCAATTGGAAATAGCACCATCACTAACTCGTATGTTTACTTTTTCTATTGAGAATAGTACTTGGCAATCAAATTGGAAGAAGGCAGAATGGACCCCCATTTTCAAGAAAGGTGATCCAATAGGTGATGAAAACTACAGACCAATCACTATACAGCCTATTTTAAACCAGGTTTTTGACCAACTTCTGAGTAAGCAGTTGTATCATGCCATCAACGACACTCTAAGTGAACACCTTACAGCATACAGAAAACGCAACAGTTGTGAAACTGCACTGATAAAATTAACTGAACACTGGCGAACAGCACTTGATAGTCGTCAACTGATTGGACTGTTGTCCACAGATATGAGTAAGGCATTCGACTCACTGCATCATCCTTTGTTGTTAGCCAAACTGAAATTTTACGGACTTGACGATCACAGCCTGAAGTTAATGCATTCGTATTTTAATGAACGTTTTAATCGTGTCGAGCTTGGTAATAATACTACAAGTTCATGGAAACCTGTTAGGTGTGGATGTCTTCAGGGCTCTGCATCTGGACCGCTTCTATGGAACATTTTTCAAAATGACTTGACATTTGTAATAGATAGCAACATACATATGTACGCTGATGGTCATCAACTTTATGAAATCGGGAACAACTTAAATGAAGTCAAGTTTAAGCTAAATGAAAACGCTCAAACAGCATCAAATTGGTTCAGCACTAACTTTGTTAAGGGTAATTTTGATAAGTATCAAACGATGACTCATGAGAGTCTTGATCTGCATATACAAGGCCATGCAGTTAAATCTACAAATAGTTTTAGATTACTTGGTATCACCATTGATGCACAACTTAAATTTGACGAACATATCAGTAACATCTGTATCACTAGTTGTAGAAAAGTAGGAGTACTAATGAGACTTAGAAATCTTATTCCAGTATAAACCAAATTTAATCTATATACAACAGCCATATTACCACAGCTTACGTACTGTCACCTTATATGGTATTTTTGTCGAGCCAGTAACACAAGAGAATTAGAAAGAGTTCAAGAAAGAGCTCTTAGACCAATTTATTGTGACAAGTCTTCTCACTACACTGCATTGCTTGACAAAGCAAAGTTACCATCACTTACTAATCGTAGATTACAAGACCTAGCTACATTGTTATTTAAAGTTAAACAAGGAATCTGCCCAAAATATATTTCAGAACTATCAAGTTATAATTACCATTTACGTAACAGTGAGTTTATCCTACCTAGATTTAATACCATTACCTATGGTAAACATTCTATTAGTTATTTGGGACCTAAGCTATGGTCGAAACTATCTAATGAAATCAGAAACATAACAGTATTATCTAAATTTAAAACACAATTACGTAAACTCGATCTATCTCATTTAATATCAGATGACAACTGCTCTAAATGCAAACTATGCAATTCGTAACGAACCAATCATATATATATTTAACTCGCTATCTAGTAATTTTATAACATCTATACACTACAACTATTGCGTCTTATTTATTTGTTTGGATCTTACATTTTGTACATGTAAATAATGTTTTTGCTTATTTTTAAGCTTATTATAATTAATATGTTAATATATTGTGTCCAAAGTTAGTGTTTTTTTAACTGCTATCAGATTTGACACGTAAATATAATTATTATTATTTTTATTACTACTTACAATCAAGAACGTTGGAAGTGGAAAACTCAGAAAAGCAGTCTAGTTCCTTTGTCTTACGCACACTCGGGGTGCACTTGTCTTGGCGTCTTTTCGTCGAGATCATAAGTGCGTTCTATATAGCTTATCGTCTGCAACAGTTATATTTCGTGAGAGGTCATACAATTGTTCAACTCATGATCAGAAGTGGAAATTTCTTGAAATTTAAGTTTTTGAGCTTGAGTCAAGATATTAGTTTGTATATTTATAACCAAGATGCCTCATTATACTTTTGTGTGTTACAAGACATTATTCTGGTTTTGCTAAGAAGTAGATGTTCTAACGTGTTCTAGATAAGTCGAGGTCAGAAAAGTAGATTATCGTATTACACTGAATCTGTTGCAATAGCCG
>JAOBAT010014748.1:0-10012 GCA_026413305.1 Hydrozoanthus tunicans | reverse complement strand
TTTTGACTTTTGAAGTCCGTAACTCAAAAAAGTCTGTACGGTAGCTTATTGGCCTAAGTTCAGCCAATCAGAACGCTTGAAATTTGGTTATTGACCGAAAATCAGAGTTACCATTTAATAAATGTAAATATTTCTTAAAGTCCAGGATATCAGTTAACCAGCCTTTGAAAAAGCACCATGCTATATTGCCTCTTAATGATTTTGTCCGGAATTCCGAAGTCGGCTTTTGTTGCGAGTTCTTCTCACATATTTGCAAGAAGAAGTAATTACTAGGGATTACGTTCGAAAATTGGAATAGGTTTATAAGTGACCAGTGTGCACTTTGTGTTGTGCGTAAAATACGTGACGTAGACTACGACATGCGTCGAAAATCGTATTTAATCGCAAAGGTGCATGGCAAGTTAACGGCTTGCTTTAGAGTGAACAGAGACTAAAATATTTTACGACTAGTTCACAAACATCGTCAAGCTAGCTTTTTTCTTTTAAACGTTATTTTAGTTTACATATCCGCTTTAAAACATGCAATTGACTAAATGAACATAGCAGAAACAGCTCGCCTTTACTTTAGAGTTATATTTGTTTGAAACCTTAATTTTGAAACTAATTGTCTGTTGTTATATGTGCCTCGCCTTACACTACAAAAACCCGTGTTCAACGCTGATTTCCTCTTACTTTGGTTTATGAAGTTAGAACATTCTGCCCGGTTTTGTCGAAGAAACAAAACTTGAGTCTGAATTTATCGGGTCAGTACACGAGAGAGTGTAGATTCATATTAGAGCTTGCCTGCTGTGTCAGTCTGACCAAAATAAGACAGGTGGTTCTGACAGTTTTTGTGTTAAAGTTGATATTTTTCAATTATTCAAACAACCTATGGTTACAGTGGTTTCACAATAGATTAATTTCACGGAATTTAAAGTTACAAACTAGAGCTGTGAGTGGACAAGAGCTGATGAGTGTGTAAGCCATAGGCAACAAGCAAATTCAACTCGTACACCCGAGCGCTCGGGTCATTATCACAGCTAGCTAAAACATATTTTCCCTTGTGTCACAATGATGTGGTGTACATTTAAAATTTAAGTGGTGCCATCAAGTTCCCGAACTTTGCATACATTTAAAAGTCATTAGAATTCACCTGGCAGGTGTGGACAATTTTAGAGTTGTGGACTAAAGCTAGGAACTTGCAGCACATTCTTGCTGCGTTGAAATCTGAATCAAATGAAATTGTCGTAATTCACCTCAATGGATCGCTGTGATTCGTGATGGCAAGTTGTTTTCGTAAGTACAGCACAGCTACTTTAGTAAATGCCTCGTTACAGTTGTGTCACTGATGAGTTTGGTAATGAATGTACACAATTCGAGCTTGCTCGTGTTTTGTCTCACATGCACACTAAATTTTCACATCCATTGCCGAAATAGTTTTCCTTTTTTCCGACTGGCCGAATTGGCGAAAAACTTGTTCACAGTTTTGCAATTTGGCTAGCTGGAAATTAGTAGAAACATGCACAGAAGGCGAAGAAGTGAATTAGCAAATCTGTAGATAGCTTGATTTGAGCGTGTAAAATGTAGTTGTAGTTTTCTCTATCCAGACTTTCCTCTTCTACGTAAAAATTAGACTGTTTCATTAATAAACTCTACAGTGTTCGGTGCATGTGGAATCATCTTAAACGTGTTAAAATAGAAAGAAATATGACGGTTAAGGTTTAAAAATATAACCCAATGAAATGAAAGATTTATGTGTATGTTTTTGAAAAGAACAGAATAGAATAAGTTTGTTGTTCGGAAAAGGGATTACAGAAATTCCTTTAGATCGAGCATTTGTCGAATTTTGTTCAAATGAATGTGTTTATTGGGATTGAATAAGTTTCAATTTTTTTTTTCATTCACGAGTGTACAGTGTTTCATTCATTCCAACCGACGGCTTTGATTCGCAAAGCTGCGGGTAGCCGAAACCACTACGCAAAGAACTCCAACTGCGAAGCCGTGTTTTCTGTTATCTACCATGTATCCGGAATAATTTCACAATTCACAATCTTTTTTTAACAGTCACAAACTATTGTCTGTTTGCTGTTTGATAAAGAACAAAAAAACACACGCGAGTCGTCAGCTCGTTTGATAGCGTCCGTAATGTTCAACTACACTTCACTAGCGTGGTTTTTGTCTGTTGTGATTAAAACTAGTCTTTATTTTTGTTTTGTAGCACGTTTTAAAAGAGAACTGATTTTAACCAGCCCGTGAGTTCGAGCTTGAGTTCAAATATAAAATGCAAACTATACAGCTGCAGAACAGTGCTAAAACCGCCAAAAGCAAAAACAAAACTGTACGAAAATCGAAGTTGTACTATTGAGATTCAATCTTTGTCAGGTTATTGAATTAAATTCATATTGACTGGCGGGGTTTCATCAAATGACTTGAAACTAAAATAAAAGTGTTCGTATTTTTCTCTTTTTAGTTGCGTTCGACAGTGCATGCCATTTTGATTTATTAAAAAAAAGTAAGTAGTTTTTAACTTGTGGCTTGGCCCAGACTTAATGAATCGAGATAAACCATTAGAATTTTATATCTCGACTGAGGTGATAAATGCCTGTCAGATTTTTGAGAAAATTATATTCTTTCCGATCCCTAATAGACCCATTTAAAATCGGAGAGGAAATTTGGAACTACTTTTAAATAACAGTGTAAAGTCAGGAGAAAAACTATAATAAATATATTTGCTTAGCCTTTCGGAAAGCCATTTTTGGTTAGTTTCTGTTTTTTCAAGTCTTCCGATGCAAAATACTGCTAGTAGTCGGAGTTATAGAATTATTTTTTGTGTGAAAAAATCATTGGCAGAGGTTTAATTTAATTTTGAAACACAAGTCTAGTAAAGTTAGTGATAAGTTTATATGATAAGCTAGAATCAGTTGTTACGTTTACTGGCCACCCAAAGCTTTCGAGGCCGGCCTTAAATGGTTTTATCCAATTGGCTGACGAGGCAGGATAGATTTTTGCGTATGACAACACGCTCGCACATTAGCGTTAATTTCTAGGAAGAACGCTTGTAAAGTCGCGCGATGTAGTTTGTGAAGAACTTTTGGCAACTGACCATAAAATAAAAATAGTTGTTTGCTAGATGATAGCTTTTCTTTCACGCAGGGTTTTTCCCCCAATATCTTAAGACTTGCCGCTCGATTTAGTTTTAAAGAACTTTTTACAATTTGAAGAAAATACAAAACAGCATTTTTTTAAGTTTTAGTGTTTAGAAAGAAAGAACTATATAAACGGTCTTGCCGTGATGAATTTTCACTCCAATATTTAGTTCTTATTATTCAAACTTAGTAGCATTACTGAAATACAACCGTTGCGTAAGAACATTCAGTACATTATGACTTCGTTACTTTCGAAACCGTTCTGAAATGATAAATATTGCGTTTAGGGTTCGAATGTTTTGGCTGTGTTGTAATTTTGTTTAGTAGTGGTCAAACGAGATAACCACCCCATTATATAATGAGCATCAGGGAAAAGGTCAAAACAATTGTACTTCCTAGGAACCCAATTTAGGGGGTGGGGTATTATGTGCCGCCACCCACCACCTTTTCCAAAAATGCTGAAATTAGGGAACAAATATCATGTTCAATAAAATAGATATTGATAAAGTGCTTGCACCAACGCCTTCTTTGTGGAGAGAGGAGTCCATAATACAATAAAAACCAATACCCCTAAATCAGGTTTTGAGAAATTGAGCTCTGAAAAAGTGGGGAGGGGTGGGGTAGGGTGTATGTGCCGCCACCCACCACCTCCCCCTACAAAATTGGGTTCCTTATAAATACCATTGTTTTGACCTCTTCCATAAATGAGTCAGTAACTCCTGAAGCTGTCCATTAAACAAGAAAGGACTGGCTTACTACAAAAATACTACTATAAAGTTTCAGTAAGAACTTAGCTTGGCAATCTGTAGGACTTCTCTGCCCTAGTCTTCGAGTCAGTTGCTGTTAACACCTATGAAACAGCCCATAATTGTAATCTCGCCTTTTTGGGCCACTACTTCTGTAAGTGCCATTCAAGGTGTATTGTATTTAGATTAAACTGATGTTATCAGAACTCACACCTATTTCGAGTAGAGATGTTAAAGCTAGAACTTTTGACACCTTTTTGACTCAAGGAGTCACGGGACTCATGATCAAGGTCCCTTCGAGGTCTGCCACCCGGGACCTACGGTTTAACATCCTTATCCAAAAAGACGCGAAGGTTGAACCGCCTGCAATTGTTAGAGCAAAGGCAGCACCTTCTCCTCAATTATTTTAAGACCCCTCCCGTGAAGGTCCAACCCGGGCCTCCCCCACGACAGACTGACACCTTACCAACTGGGTACTTACCAGGCGGCGGTGAAATGCCACAGCTACTTTCTATAACCAGTTTAGTTCATCATGGTGTAGCAAACTTGCAAAAAATAGTTTACTTGTTTAGTATTAGTAGTTTGTGACGTAACGACTACTGCACGATCTTCAAGAGAGGCGTGTATTAAAGTAATCTTTAACCTGAAGCTTCCAAAGTTAAACCAGTTGACGGCCGACTCACAAACGTCTTCAGTGTAGTCTATACTGACTTGAAGCTTCCTCGGTTTTAAAACCAGTTTGCGGCCGGCTCACAAGTGCCTCACACCTTTTACGATTTCGTGAAAACCTTCAGTCAATACTTTTAGTCTCAACAGTGTTGCCATGTGATGTTTTTTACTAAGAGGGTAGCATTTTTGTATTCGTTAAGGGTACTTAAGTAAAAGCGAATTCTACTTTAACTGCAACGAGTTTCGCAGCGACTATGGTCACTGCAGGGGCTGTTAAATAGCACGCACTATTTGTCTTGTTGTGACGTTGCTAAACCAGTTGTATACGTATAGTCAGTGCAGCACTATTTCTCTAAGTAGTGTTTGACAGTCCACCTAGCTTATCACTGTTTCGACACCGGATTAACTTATACTCTGATGCTAAACTCTCTGCTTTATATAATTTGATTAGCTTAAAAACGCTCTCAGTTCAAATCTGATTTATCTCAGACTGGCACTTTTCAAATGCCGGAATATCGGAATATATATCGATCAAAGGCGCAGCTGGGTGCGGGAAAGACACTTTAACTTTTCGATACCAATCTCTCTCTAATTATGTTCAAAAACCTCTATCGAAGTGCTTTTGGAAATGAATAACATCAATTTTTTATTCTCTGAAAATGTCTTCAATTTTTAAGGTCGACACATTTATAATGTAGAATAAATAGACACTGGCTCAATTATGGTGCATGTGGTTACTGCTTTAACTCGAGATATCTTGAAAAACTTTCGTAAGAAAAAGAAATTTAATCCAATTTCAAGAACTAAACTTGAGAATATAGTCTTTAACAAAGCTAATGATCCCATGATGCACGCATTGCCGTTCTCATCACAGACAGACTTAGACAAACACCAAATGTCCGAATTCGTCTTGATCTTAAAGTGAGTAAAATATTGACTTCGATTTTTTTATACTTTGAGATGGTATTGCTTGTTCTTCTCGTTTCCGTTCACTGATGTGGTCTTACTTTTCTTTACGTTTATTTTCTGACACAAAGCAAACAAACATTTTGTCTTGACGTGTCACGATAAGCCTGATTTCGAAGACATTCAATTTAGTTGTGAGTTTTTGATCAAAACTTCGCTGTAGATGGTCAAAATTTCGATGACATTTTTGACGTAAGAGTTTCAGGTCACTTCTGTTCACTGAAAGTAAAAAACTGAACATTTTCAAGAATTTTATTATCTTTGTTCGTATTTAATTTGTTAAGGATAACAACATCGCTAGTACACAAAGGTTTCTGTTTTTGTTATGTGACGTTTTCATTCGAATTGTACCTCAGGGTAAATATAATTTAATAACAAAATCGGCCATCTTGTATAATCTGCAAGCTTCATTTCATCTTGCTTTCACCTCACAATTTCGTTACACATTTCAAATGCAGTTCGGTACTCATAAATTATGATAAATTACGATAATACGAATAATAATTTGTTTTTCCAAAAAAAGCTCTTAGTCAGCTCATAGTGCATTGTACAAAATAAAAACCGTCGCTTTATTTCTGATAAAAGCTACAAGAGGCATGACATTTCGTTCAGTGACTGCATGTTTTTTTTTTATAAGAACTCCATGGCTGAGATCTGCCTACAAATAAAGAACAAATGAGATAAACAATCACCGGCCTGAAACTTTTTGATTAGACAAAATAAGAACTTTATCTAATCCTTGGACAAAGATTGAGGTATACATATCCTGAGTTCATAATAACATTTCTAATCGCCCTTTTCATTTTTAAAAAAGGATCCGAAAACGGTAACAAAAACTTGAATGCTCCTATAAACGTTACATACATGTACGAAACTGTACGATGTACGAATACCGCTGGATGAAAAAACACACTAACAAACACGTATCACTTAGCATCTTTTTAATGTTCCGGGAAACCAATCCACTGTTTTGATAAATCATGAAATAAGAACAGTTTAAGAACAAATCGAGGCAGAAATCGCCAAAAAGTTAAGAACATCACAACCTTAGCTGAAAGTTACGGGTTCTCATAAAAAAAAACGTGTAGATAACCTTAACATTCTTGTTAAAAACTGTTAAACCGAGGATTATTGCTTCTGTAAGGGAAATGAACTTCTTGGTTACTAACGGGAATTCAACTTGTGTTACTTTTAGCATGGCATGACAGCCCTTATTTGGGCATCAGGACGGGGACACACTCGAGTGGTTGAGGAACTCCTTCAAGCGGGAGCAGATGCCAACTCGGCCGACAAGGTGAGTACAGTCCAGCTGTCACTTTCAAAAGTCTCGGTATTTTCGACGTCGGTAACACCTGCATAAAAGAACAAATGGGTTAAGAACACTCAGGCTTAAAGTGCATATGAAGTGAAAAATTGTATTACTTTAATGGGTAGGCCTTGCTAAAAGGAGAATTTTACCAAAATCTTTTACAATTGTTGCGATATTCACACTTTCAGATTTCAATTGGTGACGTTACGAGTGGTTCCGATAAATTTTCATTCTTTTAAAATCTGCTGCCAATCAATAACCTTTGGGTGAATTTAAGCCAATGTTAGGCTGCTGATGTATCTCGTGGAAGATAGATCATCGATGCAGGTTTGGCTCAAATAGCCCACTTTGAAAAAGAGTGAAGACTGGGTACGAGAATCGTTGCGCAAAGGCTCATGGGATTGTTTGAGGTGACGGAACGGCCATTTTAAAAATGCCAAAACACCTAAATTGTTATGTGCCTCTGTGCACAAATAACTTTAGAAATTCGAAGGATTTGATGTTTTATAGGATCCCAAAGGAGAGAGAAGTTCGAAGAGAATACCAGCGCTTGATTCGGGACTAAAATTTAAAACTAGAGTCTAACAGTACGCGTATTTGCTCTGCACATTGGCCTGGAGGGAAGAAACTGAGCAGAACTCATCTCCCGTCTGTTTTCCCCATCCAAAGGTTATAGATTGGCAGCAGACTTAGAAAAAGTGCAAAATAGTTGGAACCACTCGTAACGTCATCAGTTGAAAACCTTAATGTTAATATTTCTAGAACCGCTATTCCCCATCTAGCAAGGTCTATCCGCTGAAGTGACAAAAAATTATGCATTTTAAGTCTGGTTAAAAAAGTACCATAGACATAAAAAACTCATTCAGCCTGAAAAACGAAAATTGTTTGACGGCATGAGCTGCTGCTTATGCTTAAAAACTTAGTTATAATTTGCCATGATGTTGAGGTTAGTTCCATACACTGATTGATAAACAGTTGACTTTGTTTTTCTGTTTGAACTGTACTAGCTTATTTAATGATTAAAATACTCTTTGTGAGTAATAAGAAAACATATGCAATAGTGCGAGCGGTATGTTTAGCTGGTATTCAGGTTAACATAGGGACTACGAGGTTCTAGTTTTCTACATGTCAGGACTCAGTGAGGCGTATGAAGCTAAGTAAACTTTCGTCTCGTAGAAACCTGGAACGAGTAGTTTAGTTGCCTCGATCAAAATATGAAGTGGCAGAAAACTGTTCGTGTTAGTCTGGACTGGGCATACAATACTAACAATTAATTTTGTAACCACTAAAATGTTCGGAAACTAAGAACGTTTAAGAAAATAATTTTTGAATTCGAATCGGGTTTTATTCTCGATTTTTTATACTTAATTGGAATTCAAGTTTTGTTGGTTCACGACTGCGTTTTAGGGGAACTGGGTTGTGACAGCAATCTCCGACACCTCTGGATCAAAACACCGCGATATGGACTTAAACGAATTCCTCATACAGTTCTCGGTTCTTTTCACCCATTGTGTTTAGAAAAGATCTCATTTGCTCAATATTAGAAGTCGGAAATGACATCACAACCCAATCCCCTGAAACGCGACCACGAACCAAGATGTCTGAAAATTTGCTAGTTTGGCCCACTGTAGAAAAAAAGATGTGACCAACTGTTTAACCCTGGGTTAGTGCAAATGGGCCTTTAAACAACTGGCGTCCCTGGTCTTTCAGATTTGTTTTACATATCGCTTACATGGTTTGTTGGTTTTACAGTACGGCACAAGTGCATTAGTGTGGGCTACAAGGAAAGGACACAAGCACGTGGTCGAAAGACTCTTAGAAAAGGGAGCCAACGTTGATACTGCCGGAACGGTAAATTTTCAACTTCAACCACTACTCTCAGGTGCCAAATAAACAACCCGGGACGCTTAATAGCTTTTAGATTGTTTTGGTGTGAAAAAGTTTGCTGTCATGGAAACACTAGGTCATGGTCAGAAACCGTAGAAAGTTTTGTCATATGAATTGAAAATCATAGTCGTTGATCGAGGGAAAGTCATTGCATTCTTTGTAAGCGAAGCTAATATAATCGACCAAATTACATTTTTCAATGTAAATCAGATACACAGTGCAGCAGAATGTGCATGGAGTGACATTTGCAGGGAACAAGATATAGAGATCGAGGGCCCACTGTCAGTCAATTGTAGTACACTGCCAGTAATCGTAGTACTGCTCCAGTGGTAGTGGTTGGGCCTCTAGTGTAAGTAGTTATTTTATTAGTGGTAGTGGTGATGTCGATGGTGGTATAGTAACAGTCGTGATAGTAGTGTCGATGCACAGGGTTGCCACGGTCCTTGAAAATCCTGGAAAGTTCTGGAATTAGGGAAAAAAATTCCAGGCCCTGAAAAGTCCTTGAATGTGGGTCGTTCTCCTTGAAAATCCTGGAATGGGCAAAAACTTCCTTTCTTTACTTCCAAAATTAATAAAAAAAAAACCAAGCTGTTTGCTATAGTATTTTTGATGTGAAAACGTTCTTAAACAAAAACCGCGACTCCGGGTGGCTTGATTTTCTAAAGTGATCTGTCATTGATTGTTTTTTATTGTTAGGATTCAGCCAATCCGCATTCCTTTTAGGTGTCACTTATTTGATCGACAAGGTCCTGAATTTGTTTAAAAAGGTCCTGGAAAGTCCTGGAAAAGTCCTTGAATTTTACATCCAGTAAATAGTGACAACCCTGGATGTAAATGATGTTATTGATATTACTCACGAAGCTTTTTATTTGATTCTTAGCGAGGCTGGACGCCGTTGATAATGTCGGCCAAGGGAGGGTACAATGAGGTAGTTGACAGTCTCTTGGCCCGAGAACCAAATCTTAACGCCACTGATCAGGTTTGTCACGTAGCCAACCGCAACATCACTTTAAAGAATGTTTTACGATGTCTGATTTTCTTGGCAAGCCTGGGATTATAACTAAATAGGTCAAGCTTTTAATCTTGAATACTCAATCTTTAACTTTTTTTTGGTACTTTGTTAATAAGGCGAAGAATACACCAGTTTTATAACTTAGAGAACCGAGGCCTCGGACAACAGTGTAGTACCGTAAATGCTCTAACAAGTCCCTGGGGGGCTTATTTATTTTTTGACCTTCCAGTTGGGGGCTTATTAGAGAGGGGGGGCTTATTAGAGAGGGGGAGCTTATTAGAGAGGGGGAGCTCATTAG
>JAOBAT010014737.1:0-10016 GCA_026413305.1 Hydrozoanthus tunicans | reverse complement strand
TTTGCAAAATATAAAACATATAGATATACACAGGCAAATACATATATCATCCTAAAGTACATGATAAACGGGGGGGGGGAGCGAAATCCCTAGGACGGCCCTAGTGATTTCGCCCCGGGGGGGCGAGATCCCTAGAGGGGGGCGAAATCCCTAGTGATTTCGCCCCGGGGGGGGCGAAATCGCTACGACACCGGCGCTTATTCGAGGTGGGCGCTGTAGAGGTTTGGCCCTTGTTGGAATAAATAAAGTAATACTATCAGATAATCAATATCAAGTTTTCGTTAGTGTCAGCTTTTCATTAATATCTTTATCAATATTGTAAATATTAAAATAACTTTCTTTGTTACAAGTATGTATGTTATTGCTATCTCTATTGTTCAACATTTACAGTAACCAGTCAAAGATGATAGATCATCTCAAATCATTTATTCACACCTGTGATCCGGTTGCATATTCTGCATTCTGCCATGAACCCATTGTATTGTCTTCAGAGACAAGGACGTTATATCCTGTAACCCATTCCTTTTGTCCTTTTCTCGAACCTTTTGTTGCCACACCACATATGAAGTACGTGTTCCCAAGGTCGATCTGCAGGTAATCTCCCTTTTTAGCGAGGCGTGGCGCCCAGCCCCAACCACTGCTCAAGCGTAGTCTTGCGTGATAGGGTCGGTAATACGAGCTATAAGAGCTTGAAGCTGTGAATCTCTCGTCAGGAAACTTTGTTCGGTCCTCAATCCACAAAGCCCGTTTATTGCACTCTACCAAGAGATTATTCCACGATAAGCTAAATTTGTACTATTGTTTCTAATTCAACTGAAATTTTGATTTTTTTTTGTTACTTTATCAACTGGTAACAGAAAATTCTACAGACTTTATTCTACACTGTAAAAATTACAGACGCCACTACTTATGTGTGCTGGTGCACGTGAATTTTGAACATTTGCTTATAGCATTTGTTTCTTGTCGTTTCTTACTTTGTGGACTCTATATAAACTTGTGGAGACAAATGATTCATAACACCAGCCTTTATACAAGAATTCGGGTAAAAACGAATGTAGTAACCGGTAGCAAGTCCTTACCCGTAGTCCGCTTTGTTCCAAACACTTCAACCCTTAAACAGGCGGCTTGGAAGAAAGACATTGGGCGAACTCGAATGTGTTGAGCGACGACAACTCCTTCAAAAAAGTTGTTCTTGATCACACTAGAACGATCGAAGTTTGCATTGAAAAGCTGTCAAGGAGTAAAACAATCAGATTGATAAAATAGAGTTAATTCTTCTTTTTCATTCCCTAGCTAGCATCCGAGGTATGACGGTGAGACCTCAGCAATATAGAGTCCTTTGAGAGGAGCAGGTTTTAGTGTCTTAACCATCCCACTCCATCCCCGCCCCTCCCCTCGAGTAATGATGATAAGAGGAGCAAATTGTTTTTCATTCCTTAGCAAGATATTTAAAGGAGATCTTCAGCAAAGATATTTTCGTGCAACCTTGAAGACATGAGGTCATAGGAGAGAAGAAGGAGAGCTACGAGAAAACAAATTCATACTAAATTTTGTGGGATGGAGGAGGTCAGGCCCATCGAGCCCTTGCTGCCTTGCAACATTATGAGTATACATCATTCTTTCCTCGATGCTGTAATGAAGGTTTTTATATTTAACATCTACAAAATAAAAAAGATGGAAAAAAATGTCTTTCTTGAATGACGCGACTTCTTGCCATTGATTAAGCACTAAACTTGTTTATCCAATTTTTTGTTACTTACCCGTGTACGATTCCTTTCTCTGTAACTCGACCAACTTGAGCTATCGATAGAGACCTGTACTTGGTAAGTCTTGACCCACTGGTCCGCCTGTGAGTTCCCCTGAGTAGCGACAGCACAAATGATGTAAACCGACCCCAGATCAACTTGTAAGTACGGAGTAGGGTCACGTGATAAAGCACACCAGGAAGGGCCTGCGGTGTAGTTCAGTCGGCCGTTCTTGGCTGGAGTAGAATAATTAGCAGTCGATGAGGCGGTCATTCTCCAATCCGGGACGATAACAGTTGAAACGCCGACTGCTTTGTTGCCGCAGGCTAAAATTTAGTTTGGGAATAAAGTAGTCGTCATTCATTACATGTCACTTCCTCACTATAAACAGATTTAAAATTAATTTGGTTTCTATCAGTTGTATACCAATTTGTTTTTCATGGACAACATCCAGTTCCGTTGAAGTGCATTTAAACTCCGCAACTTAAGCTGTGTTTAACAAACAAGATACGGCTAGAACATACAGGTTTGAGTGAGGCCTTACCACTGGAACGTGGTATAATCCAAGTTTCGCTGATCTACAGCATTATAACAAAGAACCCCTTAAGCCCACACACAGGAAAGAGAAAAATTTCTGACCTCGTCGGGATTCAAACCTACAACATACGACGGCTAGGTTTGACCCAGCATGGTGAAGCTTTTTCAGCTTGTAGCAGAGTTAACTAATTGTTTGCCGTGCGCAGGGAAACAGACACAGGGTAGAGCCCTAGATTATAGTCAGCAGCTCTTAAAAATGAGATACTAAAATTGGTTAACAGAAAATGTAAACAACTGGAAACTACAGACAAAAAACCTTAGAACGGGAAAAAAGAGATATTAAAACAAACAAAACAGTCCGTCAACGAGTAGGCCGTTTTTCCTGGTAATAATTGTATAAGGTATATATTTAAACTGTCTCAAGGATAGGTTCTTAAAATCTTGCAACTATTAAAAACTAGCAACATAGCAACAAGATCCGCCATGCAATTTCAATCAAACCCCAAAATATTTTTATTTTTAAATGCTTTATCTATCATTAAATACTGATGCAGTTTTGACTCCCCACTTAATTCCACCACTCCCCCCTCCCTCGTAAAAGATAAATTGTCTCTTAAAGTTGTACGTAGCTTTTACAGGGTTATTTAGGTATTGTTAACAATAATCTATGTATATGAAATGTACTCCAAGTCTATGTTATTAGTGGAAACAAAAAATAGCTCCTGCGGCTGTTATGCTGGTCCAGAAAACCGGTAGTTCGGAGAAGACATGTTCACAGCTTAAGGTAAAAAGCTTCAAATATTTACCGTTTCTCACTCCAAACAGCTCCACTCTCATGGAAATATGGCCACTCCAGCTCCTGGGCAATATTCTAATGAATTGACCAAGGATGGGTGGTTCAAGTGCGTTAAACACAATGGTGTTTTGATCTCTATTAGCTTGAAAAACCTTCAGTGTGAAAAAAAAGAAAGAGAAGAACCACGGTCAATTGAAAGTTTCCGTTTGGTGAACAACTAGGGCTTACTAAAGCAAAATTCGAACTTGGAATTTTTTCCTGTGGTATACAAGAAGTTTATCACAATCAACGCTCTTTTATGAGCATTTGTAATAAAACTAACATGGTTTGATTGTTATTTGCGGAGCGGTTGCAAGACTGTTAGTATAATTGCATGGTTAGTAATCAGCAGGCTCGGCAACTCTGAGCCAAACCAATGTTTAACGACACTCAAAGCACTGGACAAGCGGCCATCAAAAATACAATTGGTAAATAATCGCCGGGCTGGTTAATCCTTTGGTCTAAATGAATAAATTTGAAAAAATCTGTTTACAATCAAACCTGTTTAGGTTCATAGGAAACATATGATTTCCCATTGGTTGAATAAGAAACCTGGAAGCTTTTCACAAACTGATATTGATCTTGCCGGCCTTGAGTGGCAATTTTGTTGACTTTGACCGTAGTTCCAAGGTCGATCTGTAGCCATTGATTCCGGTTGTTAACTCGTGCAGACCAGCCTCCCCTGTGGCCATTCTGGGCCGTCATGCGCAGTCGAGCGTACCGGGCGGCGTGAGTGTAGTCGTAGATTGATGAAGCCGTTAGAGCGGAATCTGGAATCTCAAGTGACTCCATACCCAGTGGGGTGGGAATGTTACATACTGCAAGTATAAGAATACCATAAGAAAACCTGCAACAAAAGTCGTGGTAAAAGCTTCACAGAAAACAAGTTAGAGAACATCATTATAACAACTAGCCCGAGTAGAGAAGACGTCGTTCAATAAATCCAAGTTTTGGACCAAGAAACGGGCCTTGAACTTGTACAACAATATTTCGACTTTATTTCAAGTCAAAATCATGTTGAAAACAATTTACAAACGCAGTCAGTGTTTATATTTGCGTGTCAGAATAGCTCTAGGTCTCTAGAGGATTTTAGGCCTTCGTTTATTGTTGGTTTAGAATTCTTGATGTAATAAGCCTCGAGTCCAAAACTTGGATTTATTGAACGATGTTTTCTTTTCTCGGGCTAGTTGTTATAATGATGTATTTAAAACTGTCAGATCAAGTTAGAGAACTGTTAATACGTTAAATTCCGGCGTTTTTTGACAGTCCAGATAAAAAGCAACCCTAACCATGCACAGCAACTCATTAGTGTAGAAAAGTAAATTCGGGAAACATTAATGCGGGTGGTGGTATTAAAATACTGTGTATACAGTGCATGTGCGTTGTATGTTACAAAAGTCAACATAAGCTTAAGCAATCTCGTTCCCAGAGCCGGTGTTGAACAGGGAACAAGAACGAGAAGAAAGACGAAGACAAGGGCAAAAACAAAGCAAGGATAAGAACAAAGATGAAGACAAGACGAAAACAAGGACAAAGACGATAATTAACAAGTGAAAGCGTAAGGAAGGCAGTCTGAAGATCACCTGAAACGAAGTAGACGTCTAGTGCCCAAGCTCCTCCCAGCCCGTTGCTGCATGTTTGAGCTTTACCGTACTTGTTGTACGTATGTACGTCACCAGCTGACCAACACTCTTTACCATTCTCCACGCCGAACACGGGTCTTGGTGACCTTGATGTTGCCAGGTTGTAACATTCTTGCACAGTTGAAACGCTCCCGAGGTAGTTTGGAAGAGCTCGACTTCTCTCATCCCTGAAGCATCCCACGTGATAAAATGCTCCTGTAAAAAGTCCAGCAAAACAATAGAACGCAACTAAAGGAAAATTTAAGGTTTATTTAGGCGTTTTTAAAAGTTATCAGTAACTAACCAAGGAAAACTCCGTCTTTCGCAGTATCCATTGGGGTAATTGAATAGTTGGTGTCATCATTTTTTTAATATCATTTTTATCCATTTATTTCACTATTATCAATTTTGTTACTGTTACGTTATAATGCAGTATAGATCGTAGGGCTATAGAGAGTACGGACACGCTCCCTGTTGGAGGTATGGATCTAATTGTGCTAATTATTATTGTTATAATAATTAATAGCAGTTGTGTCTTATAATTATTATTATTATTATTTAGTATCATTATCATAATTACAATTATTATTATCATTATAACTATAGTTATTGTTATAATAATTAATAGCAGCTGTGTCTTATAATTATTATTATTATTTAGTATCATTATCATAATTACAATTATTATTATTATCATTATAACTATAGTTATTGTTATTATTATTATTATTACTATTATTATCATTATTATTACTATTATTATTATTATTAATTAGTATTGTTATTATTGTGTTTTCCAATCAAGTTTATCACATCTAATGGCAGCTGTGTCTGCAGCTGTCCATCCGGGAGTCCTTATACTCAAACTGAATTTTAACGTCGTTGAGATTTTTAATAGAACAACCCTTCAGTGACATCAAACGAGTGCAAATATTCCAATTCTGTTCTGCCTTAGATGTTTTTGTAAACATTTGGTTAACCGTCCCTCTTTTACAATTCGTGTCTGAGGTAAACCAAGATATCAATCTTGAAAGGCCAAGTTCAATGCTGACGTTCTACTGACTTCCTTCAATCTCTGCAGTATCACAATGCCAGTTGTGTTGCAGAGTACAAGTAAAGAGTTTTACGTGGCTGGAAGGAGGAACTCTGAATATTTACAAATGGCGTTAAAAGAAGAAAGCATTGGTATTTACTCGAGCCATTCCACAGACTTTTTTAACTGTTTAGACTGTAAACCACTTAAGGAAACTGATCGCCATGTTTCCATGCGGAAACTAGTTTCTGAAACTTCCGCCTATATAGCGATTTTTAGGGTCAAAATCTAAGCCAGGACCTTGAAGAAACTGATAAAGAAAAATGTTACGACTGTGAACTACGTTAAAAAGTGTGTTTTTAAAACGATGTGTTTTGCGTGTTTTTAAAACGATTTTAGTATTTTGGGTTATCTCGTACGAACTCTCTAGTTTGACCTAGGAAGATTAAGATCACAATTTTCGCTTACCATCGGCTAGTTGGATTAAAAAGACAATCAATACCAATCCAACAATTGGCGAATGCTTAGATGCTTCCCACATTTTGCGGCTGTTGTATTTCAGAACATTTCTTTAGCGAATATTAAAGTTGTAAGGAGAATTCAGTAAAACACGCCACATCACGTGACGCGGCTTTATCAAAGACGCGTTACATTGAGCTGACACAAGACATATCAACCTTGCTGTTTCTTTAGACAAGCAAAACATTGATACAGCGACGCCACTGTTTTTGTTTGGTATAATTCTTCAAATCAGGCAACGAGTTGATACAAATCCAAGTGTTAAATGATCGTCACCGTCATCTTCTGTGTTCATTAACCTAAGGGCTTTCTTTCGCTTTCTAAGTACTATTTTTGTAATGTTTTTTTCTCTTATGCTTTCATTTTGATTCTTAGTTTATAAATTTCCGTTTCGTATTCTCGTAAAATTCATTAATCATTTTCATGACGGTTCAATCCAATAAATAGAGGGACTTTTAAAATAAGTGGAGGGAAGACATGGGTTGATGAATGATAAAATTGTAGAATTAACTTTTGACATGAACTCTTACTCGGCTAATTAGTATTCATTAGCTTTTGCTAACCGATTTCTAAGGTTTAAAATGAAAATCACAATGGACATTTTTTATCTCATTTGTCGCAAAAATTACTCTGTAACAAGTGTCTAACAATTTTCTAGTTAAAATGGACGATAAACATGCAGGTACAGCTGCCTCAAACACAGCTGCTCAGGAAGGTAGCTTTGCCCGGTTGTTTTGCCATTTCACAAGTGAATTCGCAGAGCTAGAAGTTTAAATTGTTGGTGGTCATGTTCATCGAGTGGGGCTGACAGCTCCCCGACTTTGTTTGACTCACCAAGTTGTCACCTGCTGTTTCCAGCAATCCTTTTTGTTCATGATCGTATTCTACCTGGCAGTAAAAACGTTCACCGCCCATTTTGTATTGTTTTTGGTAATTTTGGTACTGTTTCAGACAGTAAAGAAATTTCTTCCTCCTCAGTTTTCGGAGGGTGGAAACGAGCTTTTGCCATCATTAATTGGCATTGACCGAAAGTTATTAATTATTCTATTATTGTCCATGCTCTCTCTCCTGCGGCATGCATGTCCAATTACCGAGTTGCAAAATAACACTTTGCCTGCAAGTTGTTTCCATTTCATAAGTACGATACATTCGCGTCCAATCTCTGCGCAGTTTAAAATGGCTCGCCTATCGGCTCGAACGCAAATATTTATCTTATCCGTAACCTAAATGTCCCAGCTTAGTTTCGCTGATCTAATAAACAAATAGAGGCGAAGTGGGTGTTATGGTATATTTAAATAGTTCATATCACTTATTGCTTACCTAAAGTGCCTTTTATCCAAAATGTTTGAAGAAATAAATTGCTAGTCGATACAAGACGAGAGAAATATCGGTTCTTCGCGTGAAATTTTGCGTGGATTTCCCTCGATTGATCTAATCATGTTTTGTTCACAAGGCCCTTCCGTTGACCAGGCGTCAACTAGTGGTGTGCCCTTTACTTAGAACAAACAACCAGGTAGATTAAGAAAAACAGCTTTCACGCACTAAAGGCGAGTCGGTTTATACGCAGGTAGTTGCTTCGAAAGCACTATACAGCATATTTGAATTCCTTGACCATGCGCAGTTTGTTTTCACTTGAAGAACTAACAAGGCTGTAGGCTGCTGGCGTTATTTTTTACATTCTGCTTCGTTAGTTCGACTGAAAATAACAGTTGTGAATGGCAAACACTAAGTTTACTACCGAAAACAAATAGTTTTTAAATTTTGATCTCAAATTTCCGCTTTTAGAGCGGCCAAAATGCGCTAACTTTAGGCTTAGCGACCACATGCCGTCGACGACTCAAACTTCAAATAAACAAGACAGCTGTAAGAAAATACAACAAAGTCACTTAATGTAACAGAAATGCATGACTTGAATACATGATTGAGTTAAGTAAATGCAAACGCTGATTCGATTGCGAGTCATAGCCACAACCCACAGGAAAAGCTGCTAAAAAAAGTCAAAAAAAGTAGGCTACAACTACGAGCCTGTGATTTATTTTATTCTTTGGCTTTCGCTTTTTTATTCTAAAAAATGACCAAACCAGCTATCAATCTCAGATTGATCTTGGTTTGAAAACATAACACTAATTCCTTGTCAGAAACAATACTCAACACTTACTTAATTGGAGTTATTACTTTTTGCCAACGTTTGTGATTGTCGTGTCGCTTCGTGTTTATCAAAGGTCACTTCATCGTCTGGTAATTCACCACTTATTAATCCTTGTCAAACATCTGGGTTATTGTCAATGTACGTTAAACAACAAAGAGTCCATTTTGTACTTTAGATCTTTTTACTTTCCTGTGAGAGTACGTTTCAATGAGTAAAAAAATTGATCTTACCAACTGCCTTGTCATGACTGTGAGCGCTGTATTACACTGATTGGCTGATGAAAAAGGCAGTCGACATTGGCTTACCTAAAGCGCGTTTACACCTGACCACCTAACCAAAATGTTTGAAGAAATAAACTACTAAGCGATACAAGACGAGAGCAATATCGGTTCTTCGCGTGAAATTTAGCGTTGATTTCCCTCGTCAGGCAATGGATTTACCTATAGTATACTAAAGGACTACAAAACAAAACCAGAACAATATTTTTTATCAGCATCTTTAATTTGGCCTAAATATAAAGAACTTCTTCTAGTTTCATGTTATTATACACATAAGTTTTTCACATTAAATTTCAGTAAAACCAGGACTGAAAAAGTCGTGTCATCCTCTCCTTCAACAAACGTCTGGACTCACAATTATCATCTCTTTTACTTGCACTGTCAGCATTAAGATAATGGAAAATGTAGTTTAACGTGTTTTACACAGAAAAGAAACAAAAGCCGCAAGGGTTAAGCCGATTCTTAAAGGAAAAAGTTTAAAATATTCCTTGAAGGAACAGTTTTGTTTTAAGTCTCGAGGCTACTTGTCAAGCTCTGGCATATATCGTTTATTTTTGTCCCTATTCTTTACATGAAATCCGTTTAATGGATTGCTTAAAAGATGAGTTTAGAAGATTAAGTGGGGCTCAAGTTCACACTTTACTTGGCAAAGGTGAGTGGTGTTCAGTACTTTGTTAACAAAAACTGAAGTTTGCGTAATTACTCATGGAGTCGAGGTAATTTTGCACAATCTCGTAGCAAAATTTATACTGCGCCTGAAATAAGAAAAGCATTTATCGGTTAGTGAATTCGCTGTAATTATTTGGAAGAATCTATACTTCATTTCTAACATTTGTCAAGATGGGGGGAGGGGGTAGATATGTCCTCTCACCAGTATTTCAACAGCAAACGATCAGCTCACTAGCTAGCAAGATGTCACCTACCAGTATTTCAACAGCAAACGATCAGCTCACTAGCTAGCAAGATGTCACCTTACCAGTGTTTCAACAGCAAACAACCAGCTCACTAGCTAGCAAGATGTCACCTTACAAGTGTTTCAATAGCAAAAGATCAGCTCACTAACTAGCATGTCACCTTACCAGTGTTTCAACAGCAAAAGATCAGCTCACTAGCTAGCAAGATGTTACCTTACCAGTGTTTCAACAGCAAACGATCAGCTCACTAGCTAGCAAAATGTCACCTACCAATGTTTCAACAGCAAACGATCACCTCACTAGCTAGCAAGATGTCACCTTACCAGTGTTTCAACAGCAAACGATCACCTCACTAGCTAGCAAAATGTCACCTTACCAGTGTTT
>JAOBAT010014726.1:0-10018 GCA_026413305.1 Hydrozoanthus tunicans | reverse complement strand
TCATTGCACGAAGTGCGCGTTTCTGTAAAATATGTATAGGTAATAGTTTGGTTTTATAATTACTACCCCAAATTAATACGAGATTGTTAGTGTTTAAGTCACGGTAGAGTTGAGAAATGTTTTCACTTATCAATCCGAAACTCTTCCACTACGCATCGGATACCCCTAAACCTATATATCACTGGAAATCTAATAAAATTCTATAAAAGATGGTTTAAATCACATTTTTTGTCTTTATGAGTGACATTGAGTGTTTTGTTGGTGCCATTTTTTCCCTTCGCTAAGTTCCAAGTCCGTTCGATTGTGAGCTATACTATCCTTTGTTATCACGATTTTTTCCTTTTGACAGTTTGATTTCCAAAACTGTGTCAGCGGTTTTTGATGCACTTTGCTGTACACGTTTTATAGCCGACCTTTGAAATTTGTTTATTCAAAGGAGTTTTTTCTGACAGATCATCCGATAAATTAATCTAAGATGAGTTTCAAAATTTCCTGAACTCTTTTAAGCGCTGTTATTACACCATCGCTATGCCAAGTTTGGCAACAATAGAAAAAAACTTGTTTGAGTTGGAACGTTGGAAACTTTTTAAAGCTTTGTTTGGTGGAAAAAAATTGTTTCGAGAAAAACGTATTTGAAAAAAAAGGCTCGCACACTTCCACACTGATACAGTGTACATGTGAACCTTGCTTAAAAAATTCCATTTCTTAAGTCGGTCAACGGATTTTGAAAACAATTCAATTTTCTGTTTTGATTGGTTAGGAGAAAAAAAGGTAAAAAGATGCAATTGTACCTTGAGATAAAATTCGTCTCCGACCTCACAAACTGCTTGTACTGTTGGGTCAAAACCAAGGGACTTCAGTTGAGTGTCGAACGAAGAGCTAGGAATAGCGGCCCCCTCTTTCTTGAACGTTGGACAATTTTTCTGATAAAAAGAAGCACTCATCAACTTACTTTGTACTGCTGTGTCAACTTCGTACTTAGGGTCTCTCATTCCCCCTGATGAGAAAGCCTGGATACGACGCTGTTGCTATGTGTGTGTCTGACTCAATTTATATGAAAGACATGTTCAAATCCCGGATTCTTACGAGGGTAAACAGTTGTTTAGCCGAGCCTGACCACGAATTGGAAAGTCAGGCCACCAGTTTAGCCTTAGGAACTCAAAAAAACTTTATTGTTACTATTACTGTAGTTGTTGTTTACCTTTATGGTGATAAAATTACTTTAGTAATCATATCAATTATTCAGAAAAAACTAATATAAAAACTCTTTTGCCAGAAACGGAGAGAAAATCTGGAATAGGATCCAAGACATGTTTTTAAAAAAGAGAATAACAAAATTGCTTGTTCAGAAACTTAAAGATCAAGAAAGTTATATTGACGTAGAGAAACGTATTAGTATAAAATTGTAGTACGAAATGCTCGCTTTTTTGTAAAAAACCTCATTTGATATCTATCAACCTGTTAAGTGGAACATAAACAGCTGTCCGTTTAAGAAAATAATAGTTACTTCTGTTTATTCTTTTGAAAACGTATTTCATTGTCAATAGCGTCCTCACACTCCCTCCCAAGGCAGACTAGCTTGGCTATTTGTCCAAATGTTCCTTGCAATTTACACACTATTTCTAAAAGCGACACTCAAATTAAGTATCTATCCCAGTCTCTGAGAAACTTACACTCCATCAGTAAAACAGTACTTAGTTTAGTATTAACTACCTTTTCTTGTTCAGCAGCTTTCTTTCGTTTCTTAGGCTTCTCTGTTGAAACCATTTCTTTCTCTCCACCAAATATCTCTTCTAACATTTTTCGTTTCTTCTGCATTTTATTTTCTTTCTCTTTCCAAGCTCCTGATTTTCTCTTGTAGCTTTCAATACCACAGTTTTGCAGGATAATTCTCCCAAAGAAGTTTTTACTCATATGTTGCTCGTTTGATGCAAGTTCTTGTGAAATTGTTTCCTTGTCTTGGGCCTCAAGCTGTTTCCAGCAAGTGTCGAGAACATGACTTCCCTGTTTGTCTGTTGCTAACTTCACAAACATTCCCTGTTCAACAAAAAACAGAAGACACTAACAAATTTATAACATAATTTTATTTACACTAAAATGCAGCCATTGAAAACAGCTGGTTTATAGCTGAGTGAATAGTTTGTATTTATTTACAAGTTATCTACCTTTTAAGTATCTGTTATTGTATTGATTTTCTATTTTGAGTGTCCTTGTAGTGCGGCGCATGTACAATGCTAAAACTTTGTTACTATATACTAAAAAAAGTTGATTGATTTTAGAAGAAAAGTTGATTTTCAGTGCTTCTATTGGTGGTAATGATATAGTATTTTGTAATACCTGAAGGAAAATTTTACCCTGGATAAATAAAAGCACCTATCTATCTATTGATTGATTTCATGAAAACTGCCTTTTTGGCTGACAACAGGCTCAGTCTGTGGTCTGGGGTGAACACCACAGTCATCAAACTGCGATAAAAAAACCGGCCTAAAAATAATTCGATTAACTACTTTTAAAAGGGAAGCCACAAAGACAAGAATGACCATAGACAACTAGGCTGAGTTGGTCAAATGGTAAGCCCTAACCCAGGGTTAATTACCATGAGAACCAAGGGGTTTTGGTAAGAGTTAACCCTGGAGTAGAGCTAATCATCTTTTGAAGGACTCAGCCCTGGTTTACTGTAGCCACTTACCTTCATCTTCTCCACAAACTCATGCTTCTTCTTGGGTGCCACTGTTGTACTTTTCAGGAAGCTCTCTAGTGTGTAAGAACCCATCCTATCACAAGCTAACATTGTCAATTCCTCAGGTGAAAGAGCCAGCAAGCTTTTGACAAACATTTTTGATTTATCAAACTCAAACAACGTCTTGAGAAGAACTGCTCCATGGTAGTTGACTGATTTCAAGTTGACTTGTTTTGACTTGTCTGCCTAGTAATCACAAAACATTTTCGATCACAGCTGTATTCAGTTAATGCTAAATTTCATGGAACTAAGCTATTTGGGCAACTTTTGCCAGTTTTTACAACCAAGGATTGTCTCAAACTCATATCTCGATAATGAGGAGGAGGGGGGAGGATTTTCTTGGGTTTTACAGTTGGGCCAAAGATATTTTATTTTTGGGTCACCAAAAGCACAGGGATTTTTTGGATATTGTGTTTTTCTTCATCTTAAATCAGTAATAACAGAAGTAGGAACTTTTTTGGGCAAACAAATTCTGTCAGACTTTCCATCTCACTACTGTACAAAACTCTTGGACTCAACTAAAACCTAAACTTTTGTCAGGTCTGTGTTCAGAACAGCAGCTAAAATTTTATAATCCTTTACATAAAACCTCTTTTGCCAAGCAATTGAGTTTGATCAATTCTATTGTTTGAATTTCCTAGCATGTCACATTTCAAAATGGGGGCACACAGAAATTCAAATTGTCGAAATGAACAGCCCATAAGTAAACTGCTTGGCATTAGATCTGTGTACAGGATTATTGAATCTGAACTGCTGACGTGGACGTAGACTTGATAAAAGTTTTACTTAAGATCAATTAAGTTATACAGTGGAGAAATCCTTTATGAACTGTGAGTGGGTCCCCTGCCATGGTAATTTACCTCTTCTTGCACTGGTTCACCAGACTCCACTTCCTTGTCAGTAGCTACTGGTGCTTTATAATACTCATCATGAGTGGTTAAGGAGAGAATGAGAGGAACGATGCTGTCCCTCTTTTGCTTTTCCTCACAGTGGAATGAGCTCAATAGCACAGTCACAAAGGCTTTTTGTTTAACTCGGAGTCTTGCACAAGTCTCTGCCATTCTAACGATCACACCCATGTGACCAACTGCAAGAGTATGTTCGACGTACTCGAGAAGTTCTTGTACCACCATCTCAGCCTAAAATTCACAAAGAATGATATTACACAGTTATAAATGGTACCAGATGGAAACATCAAAAAAGGTATGTCTTTAAGGTGCCTCAATTCCAATAGTGTGTAATGTGTCAGTTCAGTTAACAAAACAAAGTTTAGATTCATCAACCAAACAATACAATGCAGTTTAAAAAAACAAAACCTTCACAAACATGAAATAAAATGGGGCTTTCTGGAGATTTTCTTTTTCTTTTTTCTTAATTAATCAAAATAAATTAATAGGAGAGACTGATTTGTAAAATTATTCAGAACTTTGTTTCTGCATTGCTATGTACAATACTTTTTGTATCTTTGTTTTTAACTTTCTTGTAGTTGTAAATGCATTCGCCTATAAAATCACAAATAAAGCAGTTAAAGATAAAATAAAATTTTGAAGAAAAAACTTACCTGTTCTAGATCTGTTGTACTGGCTAAGAGATGTTGTATGATGTAATTGGCAATATGATGCTGAGAGAACTGAAGCAGGTTATTGGTGAAGTATTTCTCAAACAATTCTTTGTGCAGTTTAGATGATGCAACTTGTAACACTTTCTCTACAAGGTGACTTCCAATTTCATGAGTAAAAAGTTGTGGTATTCTGCAAAAAAAACCTTCCAGTGTAACTTAACCAGGAGAAAAAATTTTGAATAAATTACAAACAGTTTTTCAGTGAGCATTCAAATGAGTTTACCTGTTGTGCCAAACTTTTCTAAAGTTCTCTTTTAAATCTTATATTTTTAATGGCCACAAAATAACACATACTTTTAATAAATGCCTAGTTTTCAGTGTTTGATATCAAATTCCTTATTCTGAAAAGCTTGAAGTTTGAAACAGCCTCACCTGCTTATTCCTACAAGAAATATTCTAAGCTCGCAAATGACATAACATCAGGAAATCCAAGACATAACATCTTGGAAATCCAAGTTTTTGTGAAAGACACAAAAAACAGATAGTTAACAAGTCCATACAATCTAAATTAAGTATGTCATTTAAATGTAGTCTTTTAACTCACCTTACATAATTAAATCTTAGTATTAAGGAGAACTTTCCTGAAGTGTGCAACCAACTAAATGTCAGATAATCATGTAACTGGAAAGAAACTTCCTGAATGTACACAGAAATGATCAAAAATTATATTTACGAAGAATCACAAACACTAAAGAGGTACACATCGATTTTTGTGGACACATTACTGACAACTCCTTGGGCATGTAGACTTAACCCTAACAGTCCCACAGTTATGTTTACAAGGACATATTAATTCCAATGAACAAGCTCGGGAGAATTTACTTTTCTGTTTTCATCACTATTGTTTGCTTTGTTTGATCTAATCTCATTTTCTCATTACTAAATGTTTTACTTTGAATGTGCTATGTATGGAGAAGTTGGACGTTGATAACTAACTGGGACTGAGAGGGTAAAAAACTGTAGATGATCACCAATATCATAGTATATTTTGTTTTTACCTTGAATCATCATCTCCTTCTCCAAATATCTCTGCCTTTGACATGACTGCCTTACAAAGCTTAGAGCAAAGAGACTTATCCCTTGAATACAAGACCAAAAGCAATGTCTGTAGCACAGGGTTACTGATGGGATGTACAATTAAACTCTCCAGGTCTATTCTCTTTAATATGGTTTTTGTCATTTTTTTCAACACTGGTAAAAAGCTCTCTGGTACTGCAACAGTTGTAATAGGTCCCAATGTTGCACATGAAGCAAAAGCATCTCCAACTGCAAAATGTGTTAAAGAAACAGTAGGCAGTATTAAAAGATTAGTCAAAAAATATAGCAGGTTAACATTTTCATCTTTTTGGTTAATATTGTTAACAATTGTTTAAGGCTTGAGAATTTGTTTCTTTCATCATAAAAGCTGAGAATAAAACACATGTCTAGTAGAAACTAACGAGTACACTACCACAAAGCTGCTGTAATCTGATTGGCTAGTCTACTCACTGCCTATTGAGCAGTAGACAGTGAATAAGCAAAACTCCCAGCGCCTCAATGAGTATTGACTAGGAGATAACTCCACATTGAAATTTAAATGTTACCTTCTGCTAAGCCCAGTGAGTGATTCAATAAATACCTTCATGTGTCATACTGTTCCAGCTGGAATTGCAAAGAAATAATTGTGCTATTTGAATGTGTTGCCAAAATCTCATAGTCCACTCACTAAATTTCTATGCAAATCTTGTTTTTTAAAAAAAGACAACAAGGTTTTGGCAACACAACATGTTATGGTGTGGTTTCTTTGCAACTTTCTACTCTTTTAGGGGTGACACTAAAAGGGTCAATAAAGTCATCTGGAAAGATGGATATAATTATGGATCACTGAAGCTGCATGAAGCCCGATTTGCTTCTAACCTTGAGACCCTTTGCCAATTTTTTCAACAGCAGTTTTCTTTCGTCTTCCACCACGTGAAGATCTACTCCGCACAACCTTCTCAGATACCTGCACTCCCGCAAGTACCTCCAACACTGCTCGCACCACGTGACTAGCATACGTGTGCCCAATAAGTTCTTGTAAATTATCTTCAATTGTTCTGCATAACCTTAAAAAAATTTCCTCCATGCTTGGCAAGTGCTCCTTTTCTCTTATTTTTTCTTTAACTCCAGAAACGTCTGTTTTAATTGTTGTGAGAACTGTGTTCACTAGCGTCTGTAGAACATGGCTCCCAAACTTGTCCATCACCAGTACCTTCCAAACCTTCTCTATGTTGACAGCAAAAGTACGTATTTGAACTGTCGTAAAAACGGGTATCAAATTTTCCATTATGGTACTTATTGTCTGGTCACAGCAAAGACGCACCTCGTTTTGACAAATTTGTGTGAAAACATTCTCAACGAAAAGGTTTCGAGCTTCGGCGTCGTCAAAATCATCCTCATGAAGCACGTCCCCGACCCTTTTGAAATATCCGAGTGTGTCTTCATCAACTAATGCATTCTGTGAAATACCATTAATTTTTGTATCTCCTTCTTCCATGTTTAACCAAGTTAGTACGCCAAACGCACTATCATTTGTTTCTCTCGTCCGCCATTTTGTTTCACGTGCCATTTTTATTTCTAACTCGCTCCAGGCCTAGCGCAACCACCAAAGCTTTGCAGCCAAGCCTTAGATTCCCAAGATGGCGGATGATCAAGAAGGAAAATGGATTTTATCTTACTTCATATTAGCCGTTGTTACAATGACAGCGACAGCAAAACATGACCAGTTTCATGAAGAGCTGTTGCTAAAGCCGATGAAATCGGGTCACGTTTACGCACACTTTCAATTTACGACCATTTGGGAGGTAGATATTACAGACAGTGGCGCCCGTAAGTATCTTCTATCTACTAATTTAGTTATAGTCAGAACATTTTGGTGAAAAGGCACTGGCTCCTGTTAGCAAACAATTTTTCAAACAGCCATTATAATCTTTTAAAAGCCAGAAAAAATCACTCAAGGGAAGGATGTATCAGGACAGGCCATTTCCAAATTATGCCCCACCGCAGACAAACAAAACTTGCAAGTCTAAGAAAAATGAGCACCTAGCGTCAACTTGAAGGTTTTGTTTGTGTTCAGTGGAGCATAATCGGAAATGAGCTATTGAGGCTGCAAGCAACAGCAAAATTTGTATTCAATCTCATTTGTCAAATACATCAAATTTTTAAGGCCCTTCATCCTAGTTTCACACTTTTAAACATGTTCTTCAAGTCTTATGGTCTAAGGGACTGAACTATATGGTAATCATTGTCAAAACTTGTGTAAAGGTCACAATGATTTTATAATGTTATTAATTTTTTGTTGCTCCCATTCATTTTAGTATCCCACTTCAACTTGTTTCCAAAGTCCTTTGGTCAAATCATAAAAAAATATTCAGTGGAAGAGTTTCACCTCTCGTTAACACAAGGTCTGTGGCAATATAGCCAATGGGGCTATCCTGTGGTCT
This sequence comes from Hydrozoanthus tunicans, assembly GCA_026413305.1. Classification (NCBI taxonomy): domain Eukaryota; kingdom Metazoa; phylum Cnidaria; class Anthozoa; order Zoantharia; family Hydrozoanthidae; genus Hydrozoanthus; species Hydrozoanthus tunicans. The sequence goes on along the minus strand of JAOBAT010014726.1, from coordinate 2,196 downwards.
CAGCACCACCTGGGGCCGAACTTTGGGTGTGGTTTCAGGATAGGGTAAAAGACAGGTATTGCAGTTTACTACATTACATGTGAACTATTGAATAAAAAGTGTAACACTCAAGCACAATATTATACAATACTTTGCTTTTATACAAAATAATTTGTCTGAAAAATTAAGCCTGGATAATTGTGAATAAATGATAGTTAATAAGTGCATGTGTGACAAAGAAACATTTTTGCTGGAAAATATTTGGCCTGTACTTTAGTGTATGAAGTTTAAATGCATTCTAACTTGTGAAACAGATGCAGTTTCTACTCTTCAACTGAGATGAGTGCTCACAAGGTTTTGTTTACCAAGCTTAATGTACTAATTATTAATATAACTGCTCTTGTTTTGCAGCGCCAATGATAATTGGTTTGGATTGACACAAGCCATTTCAGGACAATTCTGTGCATCTCTCAATTTTATTGATAACAAAACAACTGAAAGCCCCCAGTTTTCATTTAGACGGGAAGGAGTGTCAGTTTCGCAAGCACAAAATTCCAGCTTATTACGATATGCAGCTTTCCCAAGAGAAGTTGTGTGCACAGAGAACCTTACTCCTTGGAAGAAGCTTTTACCATGCGATTCAAAGGTGTGCAAAATTGTAAAAACATTCTGGACTTGGTTATATGAATTCTGGATAGCTATCTACTGGATAAAAGCTAATTGTCTTCACTTTGTTGATCCCAGGTTGTTAAATTTATGAGTGGAAGACTTCTAGATAGTTCTAGGAAAAAGGGTTTCAAATGACTTTCATTATAGTTTAGTGCTGAAAATAGAAAGCATTATTTTATCTGGTGGATGCTTACCCAGGCTTAGTACAACCACTAGACTGTGAAGAACACTTCCTGACACAGCTGGGAGACAAGTTCTTAGTGACTAAGCCAAGCTCACTTTAAAGGCTTATAGGCTTAATTCTTTGTAAATGTTGTATACTGTGTACATTTTATTTGCATTTTATATTTTTGAAAGAGTTATAATGAAAGTGTTCTAGATAGTACTTAGAATAGTGTTGTTGTTATAGTCAGTTTTCTTACAGCTTTTTCTATTCAGGCTGGTTTGTCAACACTCTTCAATGCTCTGTTCCTATACACTGCATCTTATCATTCTGTTGGTGTTCATCTAAGGCCAGTCTGTAAGGTAAACAAAAATCTTAGTTATTTTTAAAGGCTTGGTTTGTGCAGTTATTATAGTAACTATAAAAGGTAATTACTCCTTAGTTAATTGCAGTACTATAGGTCACATAAGTGGTTTAAAAGACTTAGTAATTAAGAATATTAATTTTTCCAGTTTTCCTAACCCCACCCCCCTGTTTCTCAATTGTTTTAAAGCTGTTGCTGTTGAGTTGATTGATTGTGATTTTAATTTGTAATATGATTATAACATTATTTTCTGCTTAATTTTTTTCAGCTGTATTGAGCTTTAAAATTATGACTTTAAATGAGGAATTTGGTTCTTTGCATTCATTCATTTATTTATTTGTTTTTTTCTTTCACTCTTTATTTATTTATTTAATTTAAAAATTTTTTTTTCATTCATTTATTTATTTATTTGCTTATTTATTTGTTTATTCATTCATTCAGTAATCATTCATTCTTTATTTTTTTCTTTGATTTGTTTGTTTACTCACCTGTTGGTTCCTCCATTCATTTATCCATTTATGAGTTTATCACAGTTAGGGAGGTTCACTTATTCAGAATGGCCTGTTTTGCAGTTTGTATGCATGTCTTCTGAATTGCCTTTTTTGCTGATTTCAGGATAAGCAGTGCACAAGGCCATCAATTGAACTGATGCAAACCATGTCCATAGTGTTTGATCCAGTTCTTCGAGATGGCAGAAAAGGTAGTGGCTACTCAGTTAGACCCTAATAATGTAAAGGCTCAAGGGAAATGCAAAATACTTCAAATTCTCAGGGGGTTGAATCATAGGGGTTTGAAATAAAAGTGTCATTTTTACCCTTGAACACTATACCTTTATTTGCTCTATTTTCACCATATTTGTTACAGTTCGTCATCTCTGGACACATTTTAAATGTTTTCATAGTAAACAAATATAACAGTGACCATTGTAAAGATGCTTAAGAGCAGATGACTGAGAAAATCAAAAACTCGTCGACAAAAGTGAAAAATCCGATTTCTTCATATTTTGCCAGAAGAAACCCTT